>JABFPK010000605.1:1526-14605 GCA_022817445.1 Habroteleia sp. ZL-2020
ATTTTAAATAATCACTTATTCAAATTTTATTTCCCAATGTTTTGAATTCAAATTAGAACTGAGATTGGCATTAATCTGTTCTTAAAATTGCGATAAATTGCATAATTAGACCCTTTTAAATAGACCGATAAGATTTAATCGGTCATTTTATCATAGTACGAATTAAATCCTATGAAATTAAGTTGGTACACTTTTTGAGGTTATTTGGTATAAATGAATCAAATTTGAGTTTTATCCAACAGTCACGTCGTATTAATCAGTAAGTTCATTGAATTGCTATTGAAATTCGATAAAATTAAATTAGTCCATTAGCCGAAACGGAGTCGAAAACCGGCAATTTCCAAGCATAACGAATCGAAAAGTGCATTTACTAAATTAACAACTGTTATTCGCTTTGCTAAGTAAATAATGTCAAATGCAAAATTCGATAGTACAACTGACATTGTCATTAGGCAAATATATATATCCTTCAGTCGTTCAATTTTTAATAAGAGTTTGTCAAATCGACGCAGATGTTTTGAGCCGCACATGAGATTTAACTCTCACTATCTTCCTCTCCTTCTCTGGCTCCCTTGTTCTTTTTCGGGGAATGGGGTTTCAAGGTCATAATATATTATCAGCTATTATTACATTTATTCGTTTGGCGAGTCGAGCACAACGCGACCGGACAAGTCGGCGCGATTCTCGCTGATCTGTTACCAGATCATTTGATTTCATCATTTGTTCATTTAACCATATGATTATTTGATCATTTTATCATTTCATCGCGCAGCGTAATGCATCAATTCACAAGTGTATTTATCTTTTGAATTTACAATAGATACTGCAGCCGTTGAGTTTTAAACACCTGGGTTATATATATCTCTCTTTAATGGCTCTCTATAAAATAAATGCAAATTTTATGAACACTCAAAAAATCCACACTCGCACACACGGATGCTTATATTTGTGTCATATTTTTACAATTAATTTATTACCATAGAAGTTGTATATAAAGGTACCATTTATTGAAAATCAAATGGATTTTATATATTTTATTATTTCTTTGACATTCTTTTTATTTTGCTTTTTGCATTTCAAATTTTTGGTTATATAAAATAAGCTTAAGGAAACGCCTGGGAAATCGCAATCCAGTGTTTCGGTTATTGTAAATATTGGGAATCGACGGAGAAAGTCGAGTCGGCTCGGCATTAATTGGTAATGATTATGTTCTACACGTTTTATGGACTGATAAATTTTCTGTTTGACCCGCAGTACGTACGCGAAGCAGAATAACTGCGTTAATATAGTTGCCGTTAGTTTTATTCGCTGGGCAATAATTTATAATATGTATTCCACGAATATAATTACGCCAATCGTTTTTAATCTCGTAGATGGTGAGTGTTAAGTTCTAACTGACATTCAATTTCACCTTTCAAAAATGATTTCGATTTGTAATATCTAAAGGTAAACTGAATCCAACGGATGTTTCTCTAATTATTTTCTGCTTTCCTGCTGTCGTTGTAGTCAAATTCTAGATCTATTGATAAAATCGTTCAATTCGAGTCATATTAATAGAGAGCTATCTTTATGGGCTTTATCATCTTGAATTTAGACAGTGATTCCGAAAACCACTTGTTTGCGATCACTATCACAGCGTTTGTTTAATTGTTTTTTTCTGAACAATGCGAAATGTCATGGCGTAACGAACCAATGGGAAAAATTCAACTCTCCCGTTCATTACACGACCGGTGTTTTTTTAACTTTACTGAAATTATAATATGGGCGCTAGGATATTCAGCAGTATATAGCCTTAAAATTATTTTTTTAATAAAAGTAGAATCTTTTTAAACAATTTTAAATAACAAAGATTGTTTGTATAAGCTAAAACCAGATTCTATTTTTGCGAATTGTGTCTTATTAATCTTAATAGGATTCCACTTGTCATAATCGGAAGTTTTAGAAGTTATTTGACCTCATATTCCGGTTGCTTTTACCGGAACTTCATGGGAAAAAGTTATATTTTTTATTGCAACTAAAATGATTTTGGCAAAGTTATGCTTGACAGATTTTACAAATCTGGTTAATCTGGATATCATGTTTGGTTACCATTGTTCAGCTAACAATTCTATAGCAATATCGGACCATTTATTTCATTCCAGTGACTCAACACAGGGAAAGTCAATGTTTGGCCGCAAGATTATTTATTCCAATACCAAAACGCTGTGTACAACGCGCAAAGTTAGTTATACCGTTGAATATATATCTCGGAAACACTGATAGGATAAATAATCTTGGTTACAATAATGCTGAACTCTGAACCAAGTTTTGGTCAATGTCTAATAAGTTGAACTATTCTTCTCCGATTAGCACTTGTGCGCTAGTTCCCCGATATTGCCACGACTCGAGGTTTATCGTGGCGAAACTAGTCCGAGCCAGATTTTGAGATGACAGAGTAATTACTCAACCGCTTTTTCCATTAAATAAACACGACATTATATAAAAATAGATAAAGCATATTTCAACACGTAGTGCTCAAAAGGTCATGGGGCTGGAACGATTTTAAAGGTGCACTTTATGAAAAATGGCCGAATTCATTACAAAACGTCGCGTTATGTAACGGTCAATCAGCGATAAATAAATTGTGAATAATTTTATGTAATGATTGATAAATGAACGAAGCTGTAAATACGGAGGTTTTTAATTTTGAGCTGAACGCGTACTTTTAAATAAAACGTTTATGGTTATAGATTACGCGAGATTAAGAATACCGAACGGTTTATTGCTATGAACTAAATCAATGTGTTGTTTGTTACGTTATGTAAAGTAAAGGTGTGTTATGAAAAAGTGCTTTGTACAATTATAGTGATGAATATTATAAACTTCTATGAGCTATGCGAAATTACTGTGATTGACCGCGTAAAAGTTCACAGGTATAATTATGATGATAAACATAATGGACGCGTAATACATACATAGTTAATAATTTGTGTTAATTACGGTTCCAGTTTTTAAACACACACACAAGGATAGTAAAACTTTTTTCTGCCATTTTTCCCTAATCATTAAAAAGTTTAATTGTAATTACACAATGTATAGTTAATTCCGTCCAATATATATATATATATATATACATATACTCTATTTAAGGACGTAAATGAATTTAAACCCATACTTAATAAATCTATACTATATAATTTTGAAAAAACGAATATTGATTTGTGATTTATTTAATGGATTGAAGAAAACGATATTTTAAAAATAGGCCTGTTTTTTTTCTATAAATATTTTTTTACGCTAATAATGGTGCTTGGTACGTTATTTATGTAGAACATAAAATTGAATAAATTCATATAGAGAATTAAATACATTTCGATTATAAATAGCAGACATATAGAAGTTAATAATCATCATTTTAAATATATAATTATTATATATAATAAACATATTTTAAATTTTTTTTCTTAAAATATTATCTGGTATTTAATATGATAAGTAAATTATATATTAATATTTTATAAGAACTTTAACCATAATAACGATAACGAATTAATTTTTTTTTGTTATCGAATATTTTGCAGATATTCCATGAATTTCACTTATGTTTAACTTCGTATATATCTTTTCAATAATAAAAATCAAAATGCAACTAGTAAGTGGAATCTGATTCAACTAATTTTATTTCTCTCACTTACATATATATAATCACGCGTAGATAACTAAATTATCTGGATGCATTCTCAAAATCAAAACATGGTGACATTCTATGCTTTATTTACACTTACGATTGAAACATTTAATTATTTATTGTACATACATTCACTAAATGTTGATTTTAATTAATGAAGAGAAACCTTTTATATTGCATCATACACACGAGTCAATTTTGTCTGTACTTATCACAATAATTTTTCGATGTATATTTTACACTATTTAACAATTAATTTCTTGCCCTAATAGAAAATAGAAAAATATTCAATTTATAAATGTGCAAAAAAAAAAAAAATCTTTATTTCCCTTACGGAAGTAAATAATTTGCACAATTAACAAACTATACATTTTTAATTTACTAATCAAAACAGACATAATTATACAAATTTAGCTTTAAACTTTTTTTAAGATTTCATTTGGGATCATCTTTAACAATACATTTTTTATTTTTATTAAAATATTAAATAAATATTTTTTTCTACAATTTTTATATAAAAGGACAATGAATCATGATGATTCAGCAAAACTGATTCACTGAATCAGTGAATGAAAATTAATATTTATAACAAAACTATATTAAATTTCTAAGTTGGTAAATTTTGCTCCCCTCAGCATGATAACAAAAAACAAATCTTTTTCAAAATACAGGCGGTGCGATTAAAAGATGTCGAAACAGTTCAGCGACCAACAATTTTTGCCCTCGTGCTATTCTTTCGGTGATACAAAGCCGGCTGCCCGGTTATCGGGTTTCGCTGCCAAAATTGACACCCTGAATCGCGTTATTGGTTTCATGTATCCCGCTCGGCTGTAGCGGCTCTAAGCTATACATCGAGGACTTTTCACGGTTGAAATACTGACGAGGCCTAGGTTATTCGCATGATGTTTAGCATTAAACGCCGTCGGAAGGCGGGGAATCGGTTGCCGACGATAACGTCGATGCGCCCGTACCCCCGTGTGACGATTCACAAATGCTGCAGGTACATCGTGTAAACAAACAGCAAGACTGTTGGCAGCCCTGCTCCGCGGATCATTCTCTCTCTTTCTCTTTCTCGGGTGAAACGCCACTGCGGACCTTGAGCGATTATTTTACTGCAAACGCTCAGTCTTTCTTTCTCTGTTTGCCCCTCCCACAGTGCTTTCTTTCTTTTTCTCTCTTTCTTTCCAGTTCTCTTCTCCTTTCTACCGCGCGCAGGCTCTATTTTACGGATATCGCAATTTATACACCAGAAACTTAGGCGCGCCATTTTACTTATATACTTTTGGCATATCTTCAGCGTTTTTAGCGGCTTTTAATAGTTGCGCCTTAATGGCGCAAACTTTAATAGGAGCCGAGTCCGGCTCTCCAGCTTTTCTTTTTCCTCCAAGTTTTCTTATTTTCCCACTTTTTGTTTTCCCTCTTTCGTGCTGTTTTTGCCGCTTTTATTTCGCGCATTTTCAACTTACATTCATTTTAACGTGTCTCAGACTTTTCCAAATGTCCTTCGGTCAGGCCGCACAAATTGATGGGCTTTTGGGAAATGCGCTTTCGCGCTCACTCGTAAACTGACGTACTTTTAAAACACAACTATTTATGGTGCACAGTTCAATGAAATTTCTTACAAGAATTTCTTTCGGAACAGGAGGCATTGTTTTTGAAAATGCAATTCTCTGGGATAAAAATGTTTTCCGATAATGAACGAAATTATTTTAGAAGTACAATTTATGTTACTAAAATTTAATTATGATGTGAACATTTAGCATATTTAACACGTCGTCAGTTTAAATTTATAAGTTAAAGACATAAATATAATGAACTTTTCAGTAGTGATTTTGTAAATAATTTAGTAATATTGACATACTGATGAGTTTTGAGAATAATGCTTTAATACTTATTTATTGAAATTGTCTATAAATATAATGTTAATGTTTCCTTAATCGTGTTTACGTATTATTGAATTTTTCAGAATAACGTTTTAATAAAAATTGGTTATTCATTTATTATAAAAATTGTACGTCACTAATATTTATACATATTTAAAATGCAAGCAGATAAAGCAGAAAGAAAACTTTGTCAATTCAAAAACATCTGTCAAATAAGACGATGGGTCAATATGTTTACCAATATTAATAAGTAAAAATACACATTTCTATTTACTTTGTCACTTTATTTAACGTTTCAATAAATTATTCAACGACTCGCATGGTCGTATCGTGAATAAAGTAATTTATTCCCGGAGCAATAGTTCCATGTTTATCCAAAACAAAATTGAATTATCAAATATAAAAGGGTTTGACAAATGTCCCTCCATTATCTGAAATTCAAAACGAAGACACAATTTTCGAATCCCAATAATAAACTTGAGCAATGTGAAATTTCACAATGCAGTTACAACGTAATTCGTATCCTTCATAAAGACACGACAAAAGAAGAATGAATGTGAAACACAAATTTCCCAATTCTTCACAAACCTTACAACTGTTTCTTGTATCAAAACGCGTGTTTTTCGCATTCATATTCAAATCGCCTAATTTCCATACTCATTCAGTTTAATTCTTTAAGAAACAATATCGATTCGTTTCGTGAAATGCACTTAACGAGGCTAAGTTCAACTTCGTTTCGTACATGAAAAGACATTGAAACTCTAATCCGGAGGAAAAAATATAGACATATATGATTTTATCGATGTTATATGTATGTGATACACTCTTAAAAATATTTGATGTGAGTCAAATATAATTAATATTTTTAATTGGATATTATTTGAATTAAAAATTTTCTTGAATAGTAAATATTATAGTTTTAATCAAATATCTTTCTGATATGCAAAAAAAAAAAAAAGGATGTTTTGGAACAATATGTTAATATTAATTTTCATAATTAATATTTATATTTTCAACAATTTTATAATTTATATGAATTTTGTAATATCCCTTCACTGAGAAACATAAGTCATAAAATCTACGTCTCGGGTTGTACGACGGAAGTCGTTGTTTAATGAGTCGCTGATTTTGCTACTGATTCGCTAATCCAAACGCGTGCGTACAGATAGCGTGTATATAGAAAAGGATAGCGCAGAAATGTAACCTCAAAATCATTCGATTTAAGAAATTACGACGTGAAGAGCGCAAAAACTGCAACTTATAAGTAATAGCTATATAAGTTGACTTGAGAGTAGTTACAATTACGACCGAAGCTATAGTCAGACCTGCGACGGAACTAGTTATTGTAGCTACCTACTTCTCTCTGTGTTAATTACTAAAAACAGGTTCTAGTACTAATTTCATAAATAGTACAAATTAGCAATATCTATATTAATTTATACATTTATAGATCTCTGCTATGTAGATTATGGCAACACTGAATAAATTTCAGATAATATTCTGCTATTTTCAGCTGCAATAAAAGTATCAACTTTCTTATTTCAAGAAGGTTCTGGTATCAAAAGAATCTTACCCCGCTTCAGGTAAATCCACATACGCCTCATCTCAAGAAAGTTTATATTTATTAATTATACTTGGGAAATTTATGTTCTTCTATCCAAAAATGTAATTCTTCGCAAATTGTTAAATCCGTTTCTTTCCCGAGTCAAGAATATTCAACTTCGTTGATGTATAGGGTTGTTTCGGAGCGTATATATAGTTAAATGTATGACATACATACTTGGTATATTCATGTCATATGTCAACATGTATGTAATATATATAAAATATGCATGTTACATACACAAAAATGTGTACACCATTTTTCCATTACATCTGCAATATATGCGATACACCTGCACCATATATATTGCACGTTGTACAATTTTTAAATAGATATATAGAGGAAACGTAACGTCAGTGTACCTCTGACTGGTTCAATCACCCTAGTGATTTCATAAACAACGTTTTGACAGGTGGCGGCGCATCTTCGCAAACATCGGCCAGAAAATTTTTCCATTGGTCGCGTGAAAAGCATTCGAACATATAGTATATTTGAAGAATGATCGCACACTGATAAACTGTACGCAATAAATAAATTTAATTACGCAAAGCAATTATTATCTGAAATTATAAGCACGATTTAATTAGCTAAATGTAAAAATTTGACGCGACGTAATTAAATTGAAATTATGGTCGAATCGTTTTTCCGGTTACGTCGAACTGCGCAAACTCCGAAGAAAGATAACGCGCGCAACGAAAGAAGAAAACGCGAAAAAATTGAACTATCGACAAAATTTATGTTTCGCTCTTACAATAATAAATACGCCAATTTCATAAGAGTGCGCTTTATAGAATTTCTCGTAATTGATATTCCGCGCCGCGATACGCTCATTTTTGCCTCGCCGATTCGGCATTTAAAACGATATGCAATATATAACAACTTTCACGAAATAACCTTACGATGTATAAAGTTGTTTATCAATACGAAATCTAAGTCGTCGTATGTGTTCCTTATCACGCAACGCAAGTGCATTTGTTCACCCGGCAACGTTGCCTCCAAGTCGATGCGCGTCATTGTATTTTCTCACGCTCTTCACAATGATGCCTTTCAAGACGGGCCTAAAGAATTCATTTAGCGGATTTCGGTTATGTTTGTTCTCGATTATTTGTACCGTTGCATGCAAGTTGCAAATTGTTAAACGGTGTTTTACAATTGAAAATTACACAAATCGAATGACTTTCACTTCATTATTCAGTTCTTGCAAATTATGGAAAAACTGAAAATTGTTTTTAATTATATACATTAGGAAAATAATATGGTATACATTTTACATCCAGAACTCCAAAATGAAATTAAAATCATACATATAAAAAAATTTGTAATTTAAAGCGGATTTGTTACAAGAGTCTGAAGAGAGAAGGGGTTTTGAATATAATGCAGATAAGAAAAGTTACTACTATTTAGGTTTAAAAATGAAAAAGACTTATGTAGAAATTTTATTATCGTATCATTACTATAATAATTCTTCATTATTATAATACATAATCTTGAAACTTGATAGGCAAACTAAATATTTTTTTAATCTTATAAAACTGGATCATATTAACAAATTTTATAATTACTTTTATTTTACGTGTTTATTAACTTATATATGCTTATTTGAAATAAATATTTAATGATTTAAATTACAGTAATAGTTTCTAACTTAATAGGATCAATCATAAAAAACGTCTCATATAAAACGTTCGAGTATGGTACGTTTCGCGAGCAATTACTACATATACATTATCAATTTAAATATAATTAACTTAAATTCAGGTTTCAATGTGTGGACTTATTAAAAGAAAAAATGATCATTATTTTCAATGAAAGTAATGATTTGTTGAAATTGTTTAAAAATATTTGCAAATTAAAAATTAATAATTATATAATATACCCAAGATATATATTTACTTTTTATATTATTCAATTTGCATTAATAAATCAAGAAGCATAAACTTACTAACAAATTGGAAATTTATACATTTAAATCTCTCAACTATAAATTTAATCTGATGATCTCCACTGAACCATAAACGATCCCCTAAAAAATACCAACATCGATCCGAGTTTGAAACTCGCCAATGCTGATGATTATAAATGATAAACTGTTTGAGATATCAATTTACGGACAATATTAATGACGTCACAATGAATTGATTGATTCTTACGTCAAATTAAGCCGAGCTCGATCAAGGTAATGGGCTGGACTTCTTATTTTGAATTACGATCGTTTTCATATGCATGAAACATCTGTACCGCATACTAGCAATTTAAAGATAATGATACAATTTTATACGCTCGAATCGCGCGCACCGTAATCGATACGCTTCGGTACGAGTCAGCGTTACTCAAGACACTTTGCAATCTCGTAGCTTATTAACCTAGCATATGAAAAAGTATCGTTCGTTGATTTTTGCATAGAACTAAAACAATTTTGTTAATTACGCTTAGGAAAAGCTAGGTCATATAGTTGGGGGATGAATGATGCGATATGCAGATTTGGACAATCGTCTGCTTTATGCTGTAACTGGAAGATAAATGTTTTGAAAGTAGCAAATGGTATACGGACGAGCAAATGGTACGAAGTAACAAAAAATAGTGGGAGTGATAGTGTATGCATTACGTAAAATGATATCAAGTATGAGCATATTATAATAGTAGATGGAGATGGGCTGGGTTTAGTATGAAGTATAATGAATTATAGTACCTCTATAGTGAGGAGATAATGAATGATATACTATGAGGCAGGGAATGGGGGAATGATTAAACCCTTATGTTATCTAGATAGCGATTGATATAGTATAGAATGTTGCGTGGTATCTCCTACATTATAACTAAATGATAGATGATAAGCTACGAACATATTGTGCATTGTTATTCTAAATACTAAGCGTTGAAAATTTAATAAAGAGACCACTATGTGATGAGATGAAAAGTCACCTAATGTGTTTAACTTTGTATAACAGTATCGTAATATCTGAAGTTAAAGAAATTCTAAATGCTTACAAGCAAAGGGTAAACATTTTGCAAACAAGGATGTTCAGCGTACGCTGAAATTTAATCATTTAACTAATATTTCGGCATTCCTTATCACACATTAGTTAAACTACCCGAGAATGAAATTAACTTTGAGTTTATATATATATATATATATATATATATATATAGTTATGCTAACTCAAACATTTTTTTTCGCAGAGCAAACTTAAATTACCGTTCTATTTATACATTCATGTTATTAATGCAGTAAGCATATAAGTATAATACATTATATACAAGGATGATATTTAGATAAACACTAGACACGGAGATTGCGCAAGGTAAACTGACAAAAAGTAACATCTTTAATCCGTCGAAAGCAAAACAATGTAATTCACAATTTTTTGCAGAGCCTTCTCCCATAATTTATGCAATTGGTCAAAGTTGCTGGCAGATGAGCATCATAATTATAAGCATCATCCGAATCATTTGAGTGTGAAAATATATTACGTGGAAGTGTAGACCCGTGAATATCCTCGACAGCCCCACTTCAGACTGCCTTAGTTCTCTGTTCTACCGTTATACTGAGTGACGTAAACCGTGATCGTATTTTTTCACCGCATAATCTCCACGGCGATTCTACTCACGATCTCGCTACGATTTAGACGAAATTGTACGGAAACGAATGAATAAAATATCCAGCCGTGGCGTATAATTATACGGTCATTCAGTTTCCAAAAAGAACAAATGAAAAATGAAGAACTGCTTTGCGAAATTAACACGACATTATCAATTACTGATAACGTGATATTTCAGCCTTAAAGCCACGGAATTTAATTCCCTTTTTTTCAATGAATGTTTGATGAATTTCGTGGTACGACCCTGAGGTCATCCTTGGAACAACATCCGTCACACTGGACGTGATCATTCTCGTTAAAAGGTGAACTTCGAGGATAATCGAAGTGTCCGACAACTCTGTAGTTGGTTTCGCGAAAAAATACTCGAAACCGAGAGAAAGCTTGGTTATTTCCTGGCCGACGGCTTTTTTCTTCTTCGCTCCCTTTGAACAGCGTCAAAAAGTTCCCGAGCGTGCAATTTCGCGCACCTAAAAATAAACCCTACCAATGCCATATATTCGCGAAACTTAATGCAAACACAGACGCGGCGATGTTATTTCAATCGCCGCAACTCGCGCGAAAGAAATCGGGCTTTGAAAATATTTGGTCGTTTGTAACGAGCCAAGTGCCATAATGTAATTTACAGAGCACTTATTCGAAACAAAACAGACGATTCGATAATATTTATTTGGCTGTTACCGACTTATTTAATAGACGGTCGTTTAACTCTGTAGATTAGATGGTTTTATGCAAAATTTATATACCGTCACTAAACTGCAAACAAATACATTTGCCAGAAAGGAAATGAAGTAAATATATTTTATTGGTAATATTAAATCCAATTTATCAATATAATCAATTCCAAATTACTTTTAAAAGATACAATATTAAGTTAAGAAAAATAATTTTATTTTTAAAAATAAATATTAAAAATAAGTTAAAAATTGTAAAAATTTGAAAATTTAAATAAATTAAGAAAATATGTTTTTCACGTTGCGTAAAAATATTACAAATATGAATTACATATAATTTCGTATTTAATAAAGCACGTTGACCCTTCGAGAAGACAATGTAATTAATAATATGCTATCTATATTTTTAGTAATTAAGTAACTCATCGAATTGTTGAAAAAATTCTATATAATTTATTAGTTGTTACCCAGAGAATGAATAAATGCAGCATCAAACACTAATACTTTTCTTATCGTCAAATCAAACTTCCGGTGTTAAATAAAAATGTCTGTCGGTACTATGTAATAAAAGAAATGATAATGTAGGAATAGTAATATACTACTGAAAATTATAGTCTGAAATTTAAACGATTAGTTTACATATATAATAGTGTATCATTTTAATGATATTATACACATTAAAAATACGCCGAGAAAAATTAAAACAAATATATATATGCATGTAACTCCAAAAAAAGTAATATATTTATGCTAAACTGAAAACTATTTTTTACTGAGAGAGAGAGAGAGAGAGAGAGAGAGAGAGAGAGAAAGAGAGAGAGATAACTTATTGTAACAACATCAAAGATATGCTTGTGTGCTTTTTAATAACCACCTTATAGAAAATTTAATTAATTACAATAAAATGTACTAGTAAATAATGATTTGTAATTTAATTAAATAGTTTCTATTTTTTTATATAAATTACTTCGAATAAATTTTACTATAAATTTGATATTTATTTAAACTTAATTATATATAATAGAAATTAATTTTATTATGTCTTATTTAGCAATAAAAATAGGACATATAACAATTAGCATCTATTATTGTGCATCATTAAATTTTCAAAATAAATATCGTTACTAAAACTCATTTAACAAATAATATCTGTAACATAGCTTTTTGCAATATTTATATTCTTAAGTTCGTTTCTAAACATTGCTTAATGAATAATTATACATGTTTATTTTGTTTCACATTTTTAAACAATAAAAATAAGAACAACCAGAATTAAATATAAACTTAAAGCTTATTTCACGGAAATTTCTTTTATATTATTCAACTATTTATTTAATTTTTAATTTTGGATACGTGTATATAGTACATGAATTGTATTGATAACAGTTTAAACTCAATTGTAAAATTGGGAGGAAAGATGCATTCTCTTTTTTTAACGTCAAATGTTGCATTAAAAAATTAAATTAACAAATGTTCAATATCCCAGTAAGAAATTGCAGCATGGCCCAGTGTTGTTTCAGAACTGTCGCCCGTATTTCCAGTACTGGTGTCAATACTGAGCCAGTACTGATTCATTCGTTTTTCAACTCTGAGCCAGCACTGGGATGATAACGCCAGAAATACTACGAGCCAACTTCCATTTAACACAAATACAGT
>JABFPK010000606.1:0-14603 GCA_022817445.1 Habroteleia sp. ZL-2020
TGCAAAATCATCATTATGAATACGAATAGCGCATATTATATTGGTGCGTCGGCTTTGGGAAAAGAATTTACGGAAATAAAATTTTGATATAAACATTCGACTACATTTTTTTTATATTATATATTGCCTATGACTTTCGCGTTTTTCACATATCAAGTGATTTTCATAGTTATACCTAAATTATTATGCTTTTTTTGAGTAACGAAATTGTGTTATCATTTTTAACATTACTGAGATATTTTTAAAATTTAAATTTTAATTTTAAATTTTGTTTTCATTTTTTTCGCGAAATAAAAATAACTAAAATGCAATATACTGGATTGTAAAACTATAAAAAAATTAAATACTAAGTTCAAATTTTGTACATAGTTGTAAAGTGATTTGTAATCACTTTAAATCATTTTCTTAAATCATCTTCCTACAAGCCTAATACCTTTATCTGACATTTTTTAAATAGGTATTACATATGTTTTATGATGTCATGTCTTAGGTGCATATTTTTGAACGTGATTGCAGGATTTTTTGCTTCATATTTTATTAGTACAGCTCTGCTATCTTTATCTGTTTGTTACTCAAAATCATCATATTAAAAAGTTTAAATGAAAACAACAATTGTTTCGTATATATTGCATTCAATCGTAACATCAAAATTTGAAAAATAAAACAAAACAGAAAACTTTTGTAAATAATAAATTATTAACAATATTAAATTTTCAGATTTATTTATCAAATTTTACCGAAATAAATAATCTTCTGGGAAATTGTTTTTTGGTTTTTCGAAAAGTAAACAGAAGTATGTGTAACTCAGTGGTTTAACCCCTTCGCGTTGACGGAGTCTTTGAGCGCTACGTATATTTTATCCTATTTACTGAAGTACAATATTTACTGGTGACTTAGAACTATCGGCTGTTAAGCCGCGTGTAGAAAGTTTACATAATATGTATGCCTCTTTTTAGAGTTATGTTCTTTGTCTCTTTATTAAATATGCATGATAAAGCACTTATAAATCTCAGGGAAAAAGAGCGGGTGCATAATCACTTAGGAACATCCACGAATGATCTCGTGAGAGTGTTGACATATAAGGAATTGCATTTAACCAATATTCCCGTTCTTTTATAATAAAAAAAATTAAATAATACTAATAATATATTTCTATTTTTTATCTTAATTTTCAATAATGACAGTCATCTATTATTATTATTATTATTTGAAATGTAATATTTCACATAGAAAACTTTGTATAAAAGACGTGAAAATTAAAAATAAAAATTTGCTTAAATATAATTTTAATATTCGAGACATTTTACATAATAAAAAGCATAACCTTGGTAGTGTTGATAATTAATGGTTGATTTCAATTACAGACTAAATGAAGTGTCAATTTGCTAAAATCATCTTCAAGTAGAATAATCTTATTGTGTCAATGTTTATCTTCGTCAAGTGGTTTCCTCATAAATTACTATCCATTATTGCTTAAGCATGTTATTAATCTTAATTGAACTCATATTTACTGATACATGGGTGTATGTGTGTGTGTGTGTGATTGCTAATTTAAATATAAAGTAAACTCGGGAATATAAAGACGCGTTTGAAGAACCATTTTGCAGCTGTGCGATTCGCCTATCAGAGCCACGTGCCATCTTTTGCAAATAAGTTCGTCCCTAAATATATGTACAGAGTGTCGGCTTACTGCTTTTCATTTACTCAAAAATCACCCTTCACTTGAAATAAATATATCACGTTGCTACACGTTTTTCTCCCCACTTTTCTCGATACTGCCGAACGCACGCGTCCGATACGACAGATGTCACAAGAAGACAAACAGCCGATCATGAAACCTGTCACATTGTTTGGGTGCATCCGACAGTAATGGTAATTAGTGCTCTCATCCACACACAAACTGCGTTATTGATTTTCTTTTGCTATGATGAAATACGCAAAATGGAACTTATATTAATCACGCTAATTTTCAAACGTATACCTTCTAAATTTCCTTCGAATGAATTTGCGTTAAAATTACTGAAAAGCATATTTTGTTTTGTTTTTTGAGTATCAATGTCACGTGTATTGTTAGAGTTACTTTTAATAGTGATCTATATTCTAAATTAATTTTTAAATTCCATGTGTGTATCTTAATTATTGACATAAAATAGTGCATATAATTATGAATATTCGGAAAAACAACATTTGAAATTTTTATGTATTGCCACTTATGTGAGCTAATATCCAAATATATGTATACAATTTGGTTTTTAAACATGTATGTCATATACCACATGGTACATATACACTGAGAAAACAGCGAATTATACAAATTACAAAAGAATTACTACCTGGAATAGTAAACTAGCAGCATGTAGGGATTCATTTTACTATCCAAAATAGTACTTATTTGTATAGTTAGCCAGCTAAGAGAGTAATGTATATAATTTATTTTTCTCCGTGTATGTTCTTATTTATTACACGACAGTATGAAACTTTTTTGAACTTTCAAAATTAAATATATATCATGTTACTGATAAAAAATATTTTTTTTTGCAAAAAACTAAAATTGTCTCTAACATGTCAAACATGTTTTTTGTTATTTGACATGTATGGAAAGATCGAAGCGCACTATGATATTTCGCGGTTGGTTTGTATTTTATTGTGCGAGCGTTTACCTATATCACTCTCAGCAAAAATCATAAGTTTTTTTATCGTACAAATAGCTTTCATTTCTATTGCAGAAAATGAGACATTATAATTGCCTGTTGACCATAAAAAAAATAAAGGCTAAGAAAGGCAACGTTTAAATATTTTTGCTATATTTTCTACATTTTATATTATAAAAAAGTATTTAAAAAGAATGCGGTATAAAAAATTTTTACATTGGTATAAGTTTTATTAACATATACCTATTTCTATATTTATTTTATATTTTATATACACACGCAGAAAAATAATAAGTATGGGCATCAAAAATTCTGGTTATCATTGCTGTTTTAAAAACATTTCCGCGACTTCCGGTTATGGTAACCACAGATTTAGCTTAATATTAACGATATATTTTTGTGATATTAACAAAATTAAGTTATAATAATATTATTTTATATATAACTTGAAACATAGTTTGAATAACTTTATTGTTTCTTTTAATTGGAACAGAAAATGGATAATATATTAGTCATATTATAATAACCGCCATTAACTAGTAATATTTTTAATTTTATTTTTCTCCGTATGCCTATTATATAAATCTAAATGAAAATTAAACGATTTTTTAATATTTTTAGTTTGTCCTCAATAGTCAAAAAATGTTAAAAATATAGTAAAGCTTTAAATATGATTTTTTTCACATATGATTACTTCTGACAAGACGATGATCTAGTAATCGCGAATTGATACAACTATATGTATTCAAGTCGTAAAAATACAAATTTTGAATCAGGTTAGAAAAGCAAAAGTGTATATATAATTATATTTAAAAAAATGAATTATTCAAATCAGTTTAGTTATTGTCAAAGGGCAGAATATTTTAAATGTAATATGCTTAAAATATATGTATAGATTAAATTTTCATACGATTTAAATATATTTTTCTACAGTTCCATTTCAATTCCGTTTCAATTTTGAGAAATCTGTATCTTACAGCAATTAGTTACAATATTAAATTGTAATCTCGGATTTATTAACTCCATCTCTCTCTTTTTTTCAACAGAGTCGCTAAAATTTTTACACCATTAAAAACCTTGACCTATCAATTCGTTTCATTTCTTGATTTGCTGTTCTTAACATACTGTTATTAGACATACTCGCATATATGTTAATTTTCGCGAATGCCAGCATGTAATGAAAGCAAAGGAATTGTAATAAACATATCAAAACTTAAATAGCAAAACAGAATTTATCTTATTTTTATTTCTTTAACTCTGTTTGAAGTTTAATTAAAAATTTGTACGGTAAATTGTATTTTAGTTATTAGTTATTTTAATTGGAAAGATAATCGCAAATTACAAAAATTTTACATACTTCTTTAAACGTCTTTTTTAAACGTTTTAAAATTTACAAAAACTACAAATGTAATTCACGACCAGAATTTTACAAGTAATTGGCTTACGATTAGTGGCTGTGAAAATTTTGTAGGATAACTTTAGTTTTCAAATTAGAGACTAGCATGATATGTTTTACAGTTAATATGGTTTACCACTCTCAATTATACGCCAGTGGCAGACAGTCCTGACTACTTCGTGGTTGCGCTGGGAACCATGTCTTTCTTTCTACGAAATTAGAAAACTTCTGAAGTTACCGTGCGATGTGAAAAATACTCAATTTTTTGTAAAAGAACCGTCATGAGTTTTTTTTATTACGATCTAAAACACAATAAAACGAAGCGATGCAAGTCATTCTTTACTTTTTATTTTCATTTAAATTCTTTGTTCTTTCAAAGTCAGTGTCTTTGTTAATTAATCAATATCACAATGCAATATAAATATGATCTTTAATGAATACAATTGATTTAGTATTGAAAATTATACTTATTACCAAAGTGCTCTTTTATTGAACTTAATTTAATATTTAATTGGTAAATTACTTATAAATGCAAAGGTTATATTTTTTACAGCAATACACAAATTATAATGGTATGGTATAATTATAGGTTATGTATCCTGATATTGTTTTAGTTATCTATATAAATTATTTTAGAATTATTTCGTTAATTATTTAACATTGGCAAAATTATATAATATAAATTTATAGCAGAATTATATTTATGTAAATTACATGAATATGTATATTTAAGTTTTATTTTGAATATCGTTAAAATGACGATTGGGTTAAATCAAAACAAATCTAATTGATATAAATAACAAGTTATTATCATTATTTTACATGAAGTACATAAAGTCGCAACGAATACATACGCTTGAGTACAAAGGTTTTCTCTCGCAGTTCTGTTTTATATTGTTTGCATACAAAATATTATGGAATAACTTTAAAACATAAACATATGAAACTTATTTAAAAAAATGATTTTATGACCCGCTCAGAATATTACTGCGCCTCATATGGTACTTGTATCAAACATTTATTTAAAATAGTAAAATAATGTTTATAAATTCCAGATTTTTCAAATGTGCAATTCTCTGTTATTTAATACATTATTAATGCCATATTATATGTGAAAAAATAGAAAATACTATTTCAACTTGCGATATATTCCAAATTTCCATAAAAAAATGGAATAAATAAATTATAGTAGTTTATACTAGTCATCTCGATTTATTTGAGTAATTACCACTCGTTTTTATCTAACGATTGAAATAGCATCGTTTTGCGTGTTTGTTGATCTATTGGAATAAGCATCGTATATATGAATAATTCCACTTTATTCAATGGAAGGAGGAATAATGCAACTAAAATAATGCGAAGTAAATTGAATCATTTATTTGACTGTGTTTACATTATTATCTTCATTACCGTCATCGGTCTTAAGTGGTAATAAGAATTCCCGATACAATCACAATGAGAATTAATATAGCGTATAAAGTGAGACGACGATTTGACATTATGGCATAATACATCCATTGATAAGAATCAAGTCGTGACTCGAGGATGCGTAACCGTCCGAACAGCAGGGTGTGGCTATTACCGTATCAGAAACGTATGATGTTCGGTTGCGATTGATCGAAGAGACATAAAACGAGGCGGGTCCGGAATTGTATTTGTAACATGTCTAAGCGTGCAACTCTCATGACACACGTCTATCACTGGACAATTGAAGATAACGTATCCGACAGAATCGTGAACAAGTCTCTTTCAAGAGTTTTCTCATTACAAATGCTAAGTGAGAACATTATGTCCTTTTTGTCCGGAATTATTTACCATTATATGAATTTTTCGAAACTTGACAGATTGGTATTGAAAAGTGCCGCTAAGTAGCTTATCATAAATGAAAAAAATATTTGAAACCATATTTCGATAAATAATTTGAATTACTTAATTGTTTATAGTATTCGAAAATTAAATGATATTTATTTGATTGATTAAAATATATCATATCGCGTTCAGAATGTGTACAACGTTAACTGAAATTTGAAATTGATTTGTCTGATAATCGTGATAAATTCTGACGATTCAATTTTGTGACGCAAGCCGGTATTTATAATTGCATAACACGTTATAACAGTTCAATATAAATTTTATAAGTTTAGAGGGAAAAAAGTGCAATTTCACGGAAAAGTTATGTTTGCAACATTTTAAATTTTTACTACGTGATACACATAAATAAGATCCGACTGCATACTTTGGACTCTCTTGAGCCACGGTAATATACTACTGTTCCACTTATGACACTTCCTTGCCTTACGAACGTCCACCGTTGTTATTTTTGTCACGGATATTATCCTTTTACTGCCATTTCACAATACTTTCGAAATATACTATTCATTCTAGATTATCTATTACTCGAAACAAAAATTTCATTTAACGAGACGGCTGGCAAGAAATATATTCAAATTTATATTCTTTATTTTTATAAATAATAAGAATTCCTGAATTCTTTTATTAAAACGGATAAGTGAGAGCTTAAAATATTTAAGAGAAAGAATAGGCATTCCATGATAATATATTTCTAAGAAACAAATGATATGCCGTATAAAAACTGTTTCGTTTTCCCAAGTAAATGAAGGTTGCAGGTGTAGATACAGAAGCTGAAATTTTCTTCTGATTTACTCCGTAAAAGTCAGCAACTTTGGGACAAGTAATCTACAAAATTGTCCAAAAAAATGAAACATAATGGAGCTTTCTGGAACTTGTGCCAACGAGAAATGAAAATCATCTAATCTGCCCTTGAAAACTTTTATTTTCCTTCAAAGTCATACCGAAGTTTAATTTTCTTGAATTTGTAATCGATGCTAATGTTTACTAGTTCTTTCTTTAACAATGTAAATATTATGGCAAAATATATTATGTTATACTTGAATGCATTTATGGAAAACAAACATCTTTGTAATTTATAATATTAAAATAACTGATACCGTTCCACTGATTACCATTCTAATTAATATTTAATTTTAAAATGTAAAACAATAACTAATTAATTCATGGAAAGCCAGAAATTTTGGTTGCAAACTTTATTATTACAGTAAAAAGTTTATACCAAATAATAAATGGAAAAAAGACGGACTAAACAAGATAGGTAATCTTAAACTATAGAGCAATGTGAACAAATCTTATTCACGGACGAGTTCAAATTTAAACGTTTCTCTGCAAAGTGAAAAGTTTTTGTTCATCGAAGGGATGGAGAATGAATTATGGAGCATTATATTGTCTGCTTGGTAAAACATGGAGTAGGCTTGTTTATGGTTTGAGGGTGTTTTAATGCTGACAAAGTTTTGATAATTTGATCATAAATGAAGGGATTATAGAAAAAGGAATAATATCATAAAAATTTTGTTGTTATGCCACTTCACCTTTAACCCTTTAATTGGAAAGTCTATTTAAATTGGCATTTATTCACGAATCTCTCTAATTATTTTAATAAATATTTCAAGTTGAAAAGTTTCAAGGCAAAATAAAAAACTAAATATATATTCATAGAATAATAAACTGAAATGTTCCAAAATTTGTTACTCAATATCAGAAATTTTCTTTTAATTAATAGCTTGCAAAAAACTTAATATAAAGTAGAATAAAGAGTTTTGCTGTCGTCAAAATATAGACTTAGAACGCATTTCTGAATAAAGTAAGAGTCATTGCGACTTATAATCGTGTATTGATTGGGAAGTGCGGAGGTCATTCTAAGAAACAGGATTCGGTAAAGGAAAACGTTAAGCGGAATCAACGAACTCTCAAACTACCCAGTTCACTAGTTTAGCAAGTAAACGATCGCGGACACGTACTCGTACGACTTTAGCATCGTCGTTAGCGTTGATTGGCCCCCACGCTCCACGGGCGAGGCAGAGCATGTCGACTCGACTCGAAATTAAGGTGGATTTATGGCGAGCGACGTTATTTCGTGTTTAACGCCAGTAAATTGACGTCGGGGGACTGGGGGCTCGTTTCGTTCATATAACACAGAATTTAGAGCCGGGAGATTTACTGGTATGGTTATCGTTGAAGGGTTTTGTACAACTACTTGTGTACACATCAAATACGTGTATGAAATTCCCTTTTTTCGCAACTATCCGCCATCGGGCCTGATACGAATTTATATTAAATTCTTGCCGTTTGAATCGTTTACGCTGCATTTGATTAAATAAATAGTGAGTTATTACATTGCGCGTAATGCTTTTCTTGCTGCTCTTGTACGTTAAACTAATAAAAAAGCAACGAGTTCTCGCTAATCAAATCACTTTATGTATATTCTGAGATGTTACATGAATTTAATGAAAAAGTATTTTATGCTAATTATTGTTTTTTTTTTATAATACAAATTTCAAAATAAAATGAGGTTGGTTGTTGAAGAATAGTTTTTGTACTCCACTGCATTATAATTTTCCACGACTCTTTGTCTGTTAAAAAATGTTTGGAGAATAGAATATCACTTTTCTGCATTAACTTCTTTTTATACGTTTCTTATAACTTTGTATATGATTTTGTTTAGGATGAAATTAATATGTTCATTTTACATACATATTGTTTCTTTTATAAAATTTTATATATTTTTAAGCTTTTTTCCTTCTTCTAGTGGTTCTTATTTTTCTTTCGACTCGTTTCTTAATTCTACAGAGCTATTTTATTTCATTTTACTGAATTTAGTATTATAAAGTGTATATCCAATTCAAATACAATTTGACACGGGAAGAAGTGTTCAAAGAAGATATGAGTCTGGGACAACTAGATTATCAGATACGAGTTTGACACCCTCTGATCTTAAGGTATCAACCCTCTTTTGACCCTTAATAAGCCAATGACTCTAATATGAACTTCAATCCACTTAAGAGGGAGATGTAACTTAAGAAAAATAAATTGTTTTCGACTATATAAATAAGTTACCTTCAAAAATATATATTTATAAAAAAAACTTAAATATAAAGCAATTATATGCAAAGTAAGATATGTACTAAGCTGTAACTGTATTTTAAAACAGTAAAATCTATTAAATTTAAATATTAAAATCTTTCAATTCAATGCAATTTTAAAATTCAATTGGAAATATGTTAAATTATATTATAATGTAAGTATAATTATATATATATATATCGAACTATATCGAACTATTTTAAACATTTCTCTTAAAGTTTTAAAATATTTTTTCAATGAAAGAAATCATTTGTAACATATATCGGAAATTTAAATTTGTTGAATTTATTTTAGTGTTATGTTTTATTGATTAAAAAAACGCGTGCATTTCTTATATAAATTTAATTTCCAAACATTCGTTTTTTCTATTTAATGGAAGAACTTATAACATTTTTACAAATACACGGGTATTTATTTGTTTTGTTTATTGTTTCGAATAATACAAATACACCCATACATGTTATCTATGAATACAATTTGAACTTTGACTTGTTTAAGATATTCATCTCCCCGCTTATTTCATTCCTCTCGTTTCTGTAGAATCGGCAAAGATTTACTCAACAATCCTTCCACCATGACACATTCTGATCCTCTTCGAGCAAGCATGTTATCTTATTCCCTACGTGACTTATCCAGGGACGTTGTTATATTCTACGTTACCCTATACGTTATCCGCAAGTATTTTAGTTTTCGGTTCTCTGTTACTGAAGGAAGTCTCGGAGGACCAAGATAACAGTCTATCTTATCAAGAAATAATATACAAATTATAATATTACCACACTTAAATATAAATTCTTTATTTGCACGTTCATATGATGTATATGATTGTTACGTTGTATACCGAATGTAAATATTAATATTTATACATGTGTAATTACCTAATTTGTTTAACAAGATTATGAAGATTTAAAATTAAGCCATACAATAAATAATAATAAATAATTTAATCTCTTAATGCATGTGAATGTAATTAATATTTTTGTTAATATTTATTATTAATATTTTATAATAATTATTTAATATAGAAACTAAAATTAGAATTATAAACAAATAAATTAAATATAACAGAATCTAAGACAACAGCTTTGCAATAAATATAAAATAACTGCCGAATTTTATTAAAGGAAAAAATATGGTTCGGAACAGTCAATTTCTTAACTAATTTTAATTATTGAATTATATATTTTTTTTTCTTTGACTTTATGGACTTTAAGTCCAATTATAGAGAGATTTGATGTTTTTTTAATTAATTAAAAAGTAAAGAACAAATCTTAAAGCGCAAACACGGAATAATTAAATTAATTATTTTTGTAAAATTTATGAATGAGTTTTTCAAAACAAATTTAAGAGGTAAAATATTTTATGATTGTATTAAAAAATAATTTATAAATGGTTGAATGAAATAAAATTGGATATTTAACCTAATTGGAAATGAAAATAAGAAAGTTACTTACCCTAGTAGAAATTCTAGAAATTAATCGGTCTGTGAACATGGGTGTAACGCATGGGGTTGATATGGCCCCGATCAGAAACGTTGCCCTATCAGGGCCATATCGACGCCATGCGTTACACCCACGGTCACAGCCCGATCAATTTCTACTAGGGTAAAATCAAAATTTCTGTTATTCCATTTCTCAAATCATGTACATAGAGAAAAAAATTAAATAACAATGATTAACTTTTTTCGGATAGTATGAAAATATTTTCCAGAATCCAATAATTATTATTATCTCGACTTCTAAAAGATAATAATGTATTTATAAGTATAGTCAACTAAAATAAAATGTTACTCTATATATACCCATGTAGAAAAATCGACCGTTTGCCAAATAATCGGCCCAATACTGGGCCATTGGTCCACAAGTGGCAATTTTGAGTCAGTGCCGAGTCAGTACCGATTGCCAACCATTGTTTCGGAGGTTGTGTCAGTAACCTGTCGCGTTTCATCCCAACACATTATATATATATATATCAGCGTTGACACCACGGTCGCATAGTAGTAGTCAGAGTTATCTCAGTGCTGCACCAGTTGTAAATTTCTATTAGGGTATGTATTTTTTGCTTTGTATCTTTATATAGAAATTTCTGTAATCATTATTTATTACGTAATTTTGTTTACTTTACAATTTCGTATAAATAAATAATCTTAATATTGAATTAGTCCCGATTATAAGGTTTATAGGTTGCTATTTACTTTAGGATCCATGGCCGATTTGATTGATGAAAAGTGGAGAATGATTTCTGCAATATTAATAACACACAATATAAGAATGACGTGTCTCTTCATTAGTTCATCCGGGTTTTTATAACTGACATCCTATTAAGGGTAGTTAAACGGACAGTGAAGGGGTTGCAGGAAGCTTGGTGACTTCGCGAAGCCACCCTTGTTACTTTCACATTGTCAGCGCTGGATCAGGCCAAGTGCATATGTATATTCCCGCACACTATTGCACTCCCGTCAACTATGTTACGTCGGTTCCATCGTGCGTGTAACAAGCTTTTGTTCGCCTTTCTATCGTTTCGTTAGATTTAAACTTTGAAGTCTCATTTTCGCTATTTAATTGAATTACAAATTAAGCATCTCATTAATATTTATTATGGACTAAGTTGTTCGATACGCGGCGCACTTTTGGACTTTAATAATAAGTTAGAATAGTGAATAGAATTATCAAACTAGTGTCATATGCGTTTTGGAAAAAATTGCTTTTTTCTTGCTTAGTTTTGAACAATTGTGTGGCCCGTGGTGTACGATAGTTGGAAATAAGTCGCTTGTTTATGTACCTCAACGGCTTTGCATGTATTTGATTTCCTTTGTCATATCGTGATTCTCTTCCAGACAAATCCGACAGACCGGAAGATCAAGGAAGTTACACGTCACGCACTTTACCCACGACACCACTTGACCTCTCATTATCTCGATTCAGAGTAGAACGACTGTAGTGCGTCACACGGCACGGTAGACTTTCGTCGTACAATTATGCTTGTTAATTCAATATTAGCTTGTGGATAGTTATTAAGTAGACAGCAACGAACGATTATTACTCTATTATTTTCGTTCGACGACAATGTACGATTCTTATGAGTTATAAACGTCGACTTAAGAAGGTTTATTCAATGACGCGAAATTCAGACGGTAATATAAATAAATATTTATCATCCGTGCAGAAAGGGAGGAGCTTTATTATTTGTTGTAATTTGCTTATAAATAACGAGCACAATGCAAGCTATTATGAGCTGCGAGTGCTTTAATTATAAGAAGTTGGCACATTAATCGAATAATTACAATCTTTTCGTCCGTGTTATTTGCTTGTTTTTTTTCTCTTCATTGTTACTTCGTGTACTTTAACATGAAAACAAATCTTAATCGTTTATTAATCGAGAATTTAAACGTATGATTAAGTTTAATATCGGAGACAATTATATGAAATTATGGTAATTATTAAATTAAAGACAGATAATTAAATATTAAATTGATATTAATTAACATATACAAAAATTAATAGTGAATATAAATTGAATGCCTTGATATTGCAACATTTTGCGGGTGACGATAAAAACGAGAATTTGTTTATAAATAAAATTTATTTTAACAAATGGCAAATAACAATAATAATTGATCAGCACTGAGTAATGTGCGAATCGAATGCAGTAATTAAAATATTTAGAAAATCGAATAATCTTTAGTGGCTGAATAGCTAAGAGACTGAATACAGAATGTTTATATAAGATTTTACAAAAAAGTATTAGGAGAATCGGTACAGTGTTCAACGTCGGAAATTAACCCCGCGTAAACAAAACAAGTGCTACGTAAAAACACTTAAAAGATGCCATTTTCGCACTATTTTGCGCGGGTATGATTATATTATAATTCCAGAAAATTTATCATAAGTAATGCAATAAATTATATAACTTCTTTTAATTGCTTTCATAAAACTATTAACACTTCTATACTTCTAAATTATACAATTAAATTTTTTTTTATTGCAAAACTCATATGCATTTTTAAAATTTAACTCGTACATTTGTACCTTATGCTTTTTTAATACTATATTTCGGTTAATTATTTCTCTTGTATAAAAGAAATTATTAAAGGTTAATAAAATTATGCTCTGCAATAACAAAAGACCATTTTAACCGCTTTTTTAAAATTCCATTCATGTATTATTTCAAATATTTTTAATATTCAATCTTACCGGTCGAGAAAGCAAAGCGGATTTATTAAACTAGAAAATACAATAATAAATTTACAATACCACTAATGTAAACAATAATATTATTTTGATTTTCTGAACACAATAATGTTTTTGTAAAAATGAAACAAAGGTTAATCTTTTGCATTTATTTAACGCAAAAAAATCAAACAGTCATTGAATATAGTTATTTATCTAGATTGGATTCAATGCTCGTTGATGTTATATTAACCGTTGAATCTTAGTTGAGAAGAACAGTACGTAATGGGGCTGGCTCATGTCCGTGACCCAGCCCTATGCCTTGTTGTTTCCAGGCTTGTTGTGCCAGTCCTATGCCACGTTATTTTGATTTTTTTCCTACTTTATAGAATGGCATCAGGCAGGCATTGGTTTGGCATTGTTCTTTTCCCACGCGGAAAGTTAAACAAATGACGCGCGCACGCGATTCCAATAAATCTCCTCTACTTAATAAAGATTATTTTTTGTAGGCCATTAATTAGTGATTGGCAATAACCTTACGTCTGTATCAGTAAACTAAAAGATATGTAACCAAACGCGAATAACTGACATAAGCATAAACAGGAACATATACAAACGAGTAACATGAAGGTGAATACTCGAGGTAGAAAGTATGAGTGAGAATGTAGAGAGGATAGTTCTCGGATCAGGAGATGATTAAGAGGATATAAATCTTTCGGGTACTACATAGCACATACGAGCGTCGGACACCACACTATATCAAACAACGCTGTGCAAAAACGATTCAGAAGTAGACGCCGCATCGAACCTTATACAGATTATTGAAAAGTCATTATCAACGAATTACAATGCATTCTGCAGCCATTATGGCGCGATTTATTTGCCTTCTACTTGTTTTCAACTTCCCCTTTACTGGTCTTGTTCGCCATTCAAATAATCGATTAATAAACCAATTTTTAACTTATATCGTTCAAAGCATTTATTGTTCAAGAATTTCATTAAGATTCATTGAGTTAAATGTTGATGATATTCTCTTTTATCTAATTCTACAAGACAAGTTTTCGCAGAATTCGTATTGTTTATTATTGGTTGGAATTGCTATGATCGAAAAAGGAATAAATGAATTATTATTTGTTTTTGCAATTTTTTTCTACGAACTAGATAATATGTTTATGGTAAGTTCTCATTAGGAAAGCTAATTAAGCTGCACTTAACAAGTAAGACTGAAAATAGAAAGCGGAAGACCATTTTAAGTAATCGGTAATTCATACAGCAGACTTATGTGATCAACGATATTGTTAACTTTTCGTTATAGAATTTTTGTCTAATACACTGTGAAAATGATATTGTACAATGTCCATTGTAATGATTTCACATTGTACCAAACTCACATTCACATTGTAATCAATTTCTACTAACGTATTATTCTTT
>JABFPK010000607.1:3727-14602 GCA_022817445.1 Habroteleia sp. ZL-2020
AATTTTTGTCTAAACTCTCCCGGTTAACCTCGATTAAAAATCTTCTATTTTTCAGCTCGCGCTGATCTTTGCAAGTGCATTAACATGCAATGAAAAAATTCAAGTGCGATGCTAGTGGTATTACCCCTTTAAGATGCAGACATTTGGATCAACTAAACTGTTAAATTTGATCAAAAAACTTTTTATATTTAAAAATTTAAGTATATATAACCAAAAATTTCAGATTAATTATTTAATGCAATTAAAAATGAATTTATATTATATGAAATAAAAGTTTTTGTAATAAAATGGAATAATAATAATAATAATTAGTATTATTAATGTTGTTGGTATTAAATTTGACAAATAGAATTGAATTCTATTTAACTAAAATCGCAAAATATATTTCTTCAATATACAATACAATTTAACTAACGCGCTGGGATTCTATCTCCCATTGTATCGTTTTCCTCTTCTATAGATTTTCAAGATAAAATTGTTTTTCGTGTTCGTTACAGTTGGTACCTAGATTTTCTGGAAACAAACTGAAATAGAATGCCAAGAAATTAATCTTCTTAAATGTATCTCACTGGATTAGGTATTTATATATATAAAATAGTTAAGAGTAAAATATTTATTACTTCCTTTAAAATTAGCCATTGGTTTTCTTTGTAAATTAACTCATTGTATTAGTCCAGAATTAGTTTTTAATAAAACATGAAATGAGAAGAATGAAGCTCGCAAAATAATATTCTTATTGTTTTCTTGCTTCAAAGATAAGAGAGATACAGTTAAAGCGAACAATTTTATAATGTTATTTCAGTACTTTTTAAATTAAAATTATGTTCAATGTGTGTGTCGAAACACTGAAAGACATAAATTAAATTCTGTTATAAATGTCTACGCAAAAATTAAAAGCAAATTTTCATTTAATGTTTAAGCAAAGAACAACATCTGCAATAATTTATTTTTAATGATAAAACTTTCATCTCAAAGGAACTTGTTATTATTAATCATTCAAAATATTGTGAATAATTCGTAATTGAATTGTAATAAATTCAATTGTTTTCGTAAAGTTTCGATGGCATATTATTACAAATTGTGATTCAAAATGTTCAATGATTTTTATCATTTAAATTACTTTGATATAAAAGCCCTAATTTTTTAAATATTTAATATCATTATTCTTAGCAAAAACGTTATATGAAAAATGTATATAAGTAAGAAACATTTTCTCCTATTTCTTTTCTCCATTGAACATGTGCGCAGACGTGAAGAACATGAACGTAATTTCGCCTTTACACATTGGAAGGATGCGTTCACGTTTCTCACATATGCGTATCTGAGATTGTAAGAATAGATTCCTTAAAATCCAGAAAATAAATAGCATTTACCTGAGATATTTGAATTTAATGGTAGTACAAATGTATCCATATATCTTAATATTTTAAAATGTATAAGCACATGAAATTATACAATTTATTACACGAAACAAATCAAAAGCGTTTCGAGTCAAGAATTTATTCCTTTTAGTATCAAATAGAGAAGGACATTAAACACATAAACACAAAATATAAACAAAGAAATTGAAGGTCAATAACCTTATCTTTGTTTATTTCTTGTGTTTATGTTTAGTGTCCTTCTTTAATTGATAATAAAATGTTTAAGCTCTACATAGTCGAAGCGTTACTTTTTTTAGAGCACGCTACACAAACGTACTTACATAATTTATCAATTTAATTAAATAAAAATAACGAGAATGCATAATAAAAGTATAACTTCATTTGAATGCGAATGCTTTTCATACAAATGTAGCTCATATCCGTCTAGTAAGATATTCAGTCTTAGTTGTGGGTTAAAATGTAGATTTTCTGAACCAAATCGTTTCGTAATTGAATTTTTAATTAAACATTTGTTGTTAATCGTCAGCCATAACAATGCCAGAATTTCTTAACTACTTAACTTTAATTGATGGCATTCATGAATACGAGATTACTTTATTTTCAATAACAGAATATTTGAAGGCATTAACTTCCACACAATACCTCAATTATTCCACCATTATCAAGCTAAATCTGTAAAATCTGCCAAAAATCCCCACAAAACAATCTACATAATAAGAGAAAAACCTCCGTAATTAAGAATCCGCGCGTACACGGCCGCTTTTAATTGAGCACGCGATGAGTTGAATAAGTGACATAATATCAGCGGATTGAATACAAAGTGGATTTTAAAACCTTAACTACCTCTTCGTGCAAGCTAGTGGGAATGAATATCTTGGCATATGAATCCTATCGCCGGTTTATTAACCGCTAAAGCAGCGAAATAAAGTCGCGCATGAAACTAAACACGGACTGTTAATTGGATATAATATTGAATGGCCGGCGGCTTAAACTCGGCGGAGTCAACTCAACGGTACAAGGGTAAATAACGCACGGCTTGATCCTTAACGGCACTCATTGGACGGAATGTAATAAGAGCGCGCATAAAGTCGGCGCGGCGCGCAAGTGCGGCTAATGTGCGCAGGCCTTTATATTGCCATTTCGAGGCTGTTCGGTGCTATTGCCCGGACTACGTGCCATCGACTTTTCTCGCAAGCGGAACATTTACGGCGCAACACGAAAGATGCGTTACGATCGTCATTCCAGTTCTCGAGGTGCTCGTAAAACGTGCCACCACGTCGGACTTCCCTCCTCCTCGCGAGGCACCATCAAACGAACCTGTCGAAAATTTGATACAACACGAAGAGCCTGCCGGCGAATCTCGAAAGAGACGTGAGCCGGGATACGCGCTTTCCATCGGTATAAATGGAAAAAGCATATTTTTAGCTGCCTACTTTTCTCACGCGTAACACATGGACCCTTTCGCGACGCGTTTAAAATTAAACGCACTTTTAGTTTGCTGCACAAATTTAGAGTTCGGGAATAATTTAAGGTCTGGTTTGGTTTGTTTGTTAAGATTGATGGGGTGGAATAATGGGTATTTATATGGCATGATTTTTTCGGGTCACTCAGTTAGTTTATAAACAAATTTCGGTTGGTTAATAATTTGGAAATCGTTACGGTTGCCGTTAATTGGCTATTGCATATGCGTTGGTAATAAAAAGTTACGCTTCAACTGTGATACTTTGACAATTTATTAATCATGTACACATGTAATTGTAATAACGATTGTGTCCAAGCATAAACCTATAAAGTTTTTTTTAGCGCGCAAGTCATTTGATAAACATGAATAGGAACATAAAAGATATACTGAACGTAAAATATTATGAAACGTTAACCGCGAGGAAATATCGGATTAAACGCAACGAAAATGAACGTAATTATTTTTTAGTGACTTAATTTCAACATTTTTTGAAACTTATAACGGAGTAATATATTTTATAACTCACTAAATTAATTTGGCTGTGGTATAAAAAGTTTCATTATCACTGCAAAATACGGTACTTGCTTTGTTTATATTATCGAAATAATTTTAATGGGACTTTTAACGGTTTTTTGCTGCGAAACATAATTTATCAAAGAACATCAAATCTTATTTTATTGTTAATAGTAAAGAAGATAAGTATTTATTATTATTTATATTGAATATAGAACTTTTCAATTATTTATTAAAACAACAAGCCCAGTGTGCGCTATTAATATTGTCGTCTAATAAAATAATTATTTATACAAATATTGTGTTTTTATGTGTAAATCCGGAGATAAATCCACTTTAATCAAATTAAAAAAAAATAATATCAATATTTTTTTATGAAACAATGTTTTCATCGATTATAAAATTCACATTTAATGGTTATATTTTAATTTCCACATTAATATTGCACGAGATATTAACTGTTTCAAGATTTTTTGCTCAGCGAATTACAAATAAATATGTGACAAAAAAAGTGAAAAAATTGATTATTAAATACTTTATAATTCTTAGGGAAAATAATTATTAATAGTAAAACCGATGTAAAATATTTACTACTAATAATAAAAATAATCATCTGTATAATTTATACAGATATTTATTTCACTGAATTAGTTTTCAGATGCTTGAGAATTTATTTCTACGTTTCTCCGATCGATTTCAAATTTATCTCTTTACAACTGATCACACACGCAACGAAAACTATAAAATTTCGATTTCAACTCTTAAGTTTACTATGTCATAAATATTTCTGAGACATTTCTTTCAGTTTCGGCAATTTATATTTAATATTCATACACATTCAAAATCAGCTTAGCAGAGAAAATATAGAAAATAGGAACACAGAGCAGCACTTTTGTCACTTTTTTGAAAATATCGTCTATTTATATATGAAAATCAGTTCGGCCAGACTCGTGCCAAGGTGTTGCCGGACCAAACGTCTGCCTCAACAAATCAAACGCCAGACAATCGAATAAAATGTTGCTAAATTTTAATCGCGGATATCGAAAAACAATGAAAGCTCTGCGACTTGGACGCTGACAGAAATGTTAAATAAACGACGAGCAAAAAGTTGTGGCAGGGTCGTCGTATCTCTAGACACGCGAGCTATGCAATTCGAGCGTTAACAACTCAATTACGTGAATCAAGCTGTGCCAATCGGCATATACCGTGGACGCAAGATATATCACCGATGCACGTACATCTGTGACCTCGTAAGCGACGAGTTCGCGTTCATAAAATCGATACTGTCAATAGCATCTGGGACAACATCGCATTGGTCCCGTGCGAATTCAATCGTGCCTCTTGGATTGATGAAAGATCCAGGCAAACGAGTTATGCCCAACTAATCGCGCGATCATCACGCGCAATTCCTCGCGAGTTACGGCGAAATCAACGAACGAAAACCGCATGTGTGCGCGACACCGCCGAGTACTTTCTGTTATTACGACTGTAAATCAGCGCCCCCGTCATCTGTGCCACATAACACTTCCCCGTTAGTTTCCTTCATCGAGCATACTTTTTATGGACAGCCGAACGAACAAACAAACGATACTTGCAATACTTTTTACGACGATAATATATCTTGTCGGAGCAAACGCAGATTACAGCCTGTTGGATAATATATTGATAGCTCTTGAATAATTGCTCGCGTCGAGTGGAACCTAATTGAATTGTTTATTTTATAATTAATAGGTGCTGCAACGTCAGTCATTTCTTGATACTTTTTGTAGGTATTTTTGTTTTAAGATTTGAATTGCAGTGTTTTCTGTTTATATAAATATAAAATTTGAAATGCCTATAAAAACAATACATAAAAATCGAAACATTTTTTTCGTTTCATTCTAAAACGCGGATCGCATAAAATCTACAACTTTTTGTTTTTAAAGACGGGAATAAATAAATGTTTTATAGATGTTTTGCAGTATTAGTATGTTGATGTTTTTATATGTGCAGAGAAATGTACTAGAAACCAGTAATTAAGTTTAGACAGATATTGATCATATGCAGTTCACAAAAGGGAAACTTTGTACTTATTTGGGAGTTATTCCCCACACTGAAAATTAATTATGCAAAACCTTGGATAATTGATTATATTTCAATTTAGCATGTAAAATCTTTCACGTAAAATCTTGTTCAAGACTCAATATAAATTTGTGCATACTGCAATGTTTGGATTTTATATTGGTTTCTAGGTAAAATATTATGATTCAGGCCTCTCGTGAAATTTAGTTTTTCATCTGAGGTCTTTCATCAAGCTTTATGTAATCTTTCTTACCACACCGGGACGGTAAATTTTATTAGTAAAATAACTTACCACTGTGCGCAAGATGTTAGATTAAAATTTAAAAAAATGTACATTCAATCAAATGTATATCTTCAAATTTTGCAAAAAATTGTATTGAAAAGCTTGCCTTAAACCAGAACTTTTGTGTTTATCATGGAAAATGTAGAAAAAATACGTTATTTCATGAAAATATTTTTATTGAAGATTATAAAAGTATTAGAGGTACGAAATATCATTTGTTGAAGAATTATTGTTAAGTGAAGTTGCCGTTATTCATCGTTGGGAAATAAATTCAAACTTTATTTGTAAAACAATATGAGTATATTTACTATTCAACGAAAATATAATAAATAACATTCAAAACATTTCTATATTATAGTTAATTTAAAGCTTTATTCTAATTACGGAACTCGTTAATTATAATTATTAGTTAATAATTATTAAACATGTAATTGTATAAAATTAATTAATAATATTTCAAAAGTTTTATTTCATTTATTTCAAAAATTGTTGCGAATTTGAATTATATATATGTCGCGATATCATAAACGTTCTACTAGAAATTTTCATGAATAATCTTATACGTATTTTTAAATGTATTTTATGAAGGATGTGTCATTAATTGATCAGCCATTAAGCACATAAACTCAATTCCTAGAATCAACGATAAATGTAATTGAGAATTCGCTCAAATTATTGATATGGGGATTCATTCAATTATGTTCCGCACACGTTTCGTGTTGATAGACGTTTCAAATACTTCGAAACCGAAATCTAAAGGACACGTATGCAACGCGATTCTGATAGAGACTATACAAATATTTGATTAAGATTATTGATGAAGATTGAATTAGAACTATGGTTTGAGGACTGCCGTCGAAGAGATGAAATTTGGACGTATGTGATTTCAAGTGGTTATTGACCATTGTAATGAATTTTGATTATAAATTGCACGATATATACACAGGATGAAGTAAAACGATCAGGACGAAACGAGTGGACTTTCTCAAGAAATCGACTTCGGTTTGAAAATCGGGCAAATCCGTGTAAAATATTTTCAAAAAAACATCTAACCATCAGTCTGGAACCCTTAATCTGAAACTTGGCAGTAAGGGAGGTGGAACTTTGAAAACTTAAATAGGAACCGCAATCTTTTGTTGCAAATTCAGATTCTTCAGGAAAAATATGAATTCTTCTTCCATTAAAAAAACGTTTTTAGGCCTTTTTAGACGTTCAAAATTTTTCTTCAAGATTTTAAACGTTTTTCGTCGTTTTAATGCCTTTCTAATCATTTTTCGGTGTTTTTATTAAGACAAATACTTTCAGATATCGTTAATTAATTACAGTAAAATTGCATACAATTAAAATCTAAATATAATTGAAAGTATTTGTTTATGATTTCTAGTGATTAAAATTTAGTATGAGTATACGCAGCAATAAACTTAAACAACATTAAATTCGTGTGATAAATAACTCTAAAATTATAAAAATTTGGTCGATAAGAAATATACATAGAAACATTCTAATTTTCGATCTGCAATGAATTCTTTTGATGTTTATTCACAAAGCAAACGCCATCATAGTGATTGTAGTAGTTTCGCGAGTTTACTGCTTCAGTTGTAGATGACGTAATCGGGTCTCGCATCCAAAGGTTTAGTATAAATACAATAATATCTCATTTAACAATTTACTATTGTTACGTAACTTTATTTTAACATACTTTTACACAGTTAATCGCCAATAATATTAAGTCTGACGCAAAGTAATCCTTTTTTCCGGCAAATTTGCACCAATCTATTATCTTTCCTTTCAACAAAATCAAATTGAGCATGAGAAATTTTGAAAACCAATTCATTCGTTTCATTTGTTTGCAATTAATTTCTCAAGTAACTGCATATTTGAATTCAATTATAATATGTAAGTACTGCATTTATAATTTTCATTGCTTTATTATTTGAATACTATATTTTTAATGATTATTTCATAGGATATTAAAAAATCCTCTAATATATTATTTATTCTTCCGAGTCACATTATATCTCTTTTATTTCTTTTTATTTCAATATTTATTATTAATAAAACAATGATATATTAATTATGTTATTTGATTTTGTATTCTTTTCTTCATTGTATTGAATTTGCAATCTGTATAAATTAATAAGTGTAAATATAAATAAATTAATTGAACACATTTAGCAATTTACAATGTATAATTTTTTATTAAATTCAACTATTTATAATAAAATTAAATAATAAATCGCCGCAAAAGAGATTATTCCGCACGAACATTTGCATGTTTCCTTTGAATACACTGATTATTGAAATTATACTGCACAGCATAAATATTACCATTATTTGTATAACGTCTCCATTCGAAGTCGAAACCATCACGCGAATTAATATCAAAAAAGATTTGTCAAAAATAAATGTCAGTTACAAGCACGAATTGTTTGGAGCGTTGTACACCGTTAATAACTTTTTACGACAGGTATCAGCTCGCAAACAACACGTGTTCCCCGCTCGCAAGCCTGGTCATTTAGTTTGACATCGGTATAACCATGGTCACACATAATATTCATCATCGTCGTTTGCAATATCGCGCGCGCACTTCGCAATCCGTTCACGTAGACGGCGTTAACCCGAACGTTATTGTAAACGCCTTTCCCCGTTCGAAAGCCTACAACTGCCATCTTAACCGCAAGCATTTGTCTTTGCCATTGGAAGCGAAGTGCACTCCGAAAATCTCTTCGCGGTTGAAATCACGACATAACAAATTTGCAAGAAGCCAACGACCTGACATTATGACGTGACGCAAAAAAGATTTTTCCAATCCTTGAGTATGTGTACGCGACTGCCGAGAAAATGGAACGCCTTGTCTGGCGAGACGTGGAACGCGATTTGCAGATTTCCAGAGAGCCGCAATATTTATTAATTTGACAGTTCGCCGTGTTTGAATATGATTAGAGCAGGCCGCCTGGCATTCCGGGCACGCTTACGCCGACTTTTGGCCTCGTGAGCTAAACAAACGCAAACATTTCAATCGGCATACCAAATCGTCTTGCCCTGCACTTTTCCCTAATGCGGGCGTTATCGGGCCGCCCGACGCTGCGCCGGTGTCTTCTCCTTGGGAAGACGTATTGATTTATGTCCCGTCGACTCACTTTCCGCACACTCCTCGCAGAACCAAGGCGCCGCCGCTGATAAGTCGAGACACCTGCGACAATATCCTTCCCTCTCTACCTTCGAACCAACATTTTTCGGTGTTTATCAAGCCACGAAATTTCGCGCCGATCGCAATTCGTCGCTGAATATCAAACGCCCGATATTTTATAACCCATTTTCGAACAACAAATATTCCTTTGAACAAGTATAACGGACGCTCGAAATATTTGTTCCGACAAAGCTTTTGTTTTTCGTTCGAATCAAACGGAGTTCGCAAAAACTCTTTTCATCCTTGAATTTACGAAGAGGTTCGAATATCTTCGATTTTCCTTTTGTTTATCTTTTTCCGCTTTTTTGTTTGATTTTTTTCTTTCAATTTCTCATTCACGGTTTCCGACAGTTGCAACTAATTCATTTACTTCTAGGTTCTTTGGGAATTTGGTTTTTTTATGATTGGTCTTCAAAAAATCTTTGTTTGAGATTTGGAAGTCTTTATCGTAGATATATGAACGATATCGACTCTACTGCCTGGTAATCAGTTCCCCGGGTTATGTAAAATGGACCAAAGCATATCTCATACTTGTGCTGTGCAAACAAACGCAAACATGATATTGCTACTTATTATAATATTATTCCCAGTATTACGTAAGTTCTTAATATGTCAAACGTACGTATTCTATTTAAGTGTTAATACTTTCGTAAAATTGTGTAAATGTAGTGGAATATTAAAATGTATTATTTGGAAAGAGTCGTATGAGATATGTATATGAATTTAGTTATATTAACTGTTTAAAGGTAATAAATTCTTATGATGATAAAAGTTATTTTATTATTTGTTCAGGATTTAATATAATCATATAATAATATACAAGCACTAAGTAATATATAAGTTCATATTAATTTGCAAATCAGTTGGCCACTCGACAGTTTTGAAAGAGTTGCAGGAAGTTAATATCGTGTAGTAATTTTATTCAATTACTTTCATTTTGTCGTAAAAATCAGTCATTCTTTTATTTCATTTTTATACGTGGATAGATTAAATGAGATTATTGTCAAAGAAAGAACATTTCCTTTTCCATGGTACTGATTATTGTGGTGCCTTTCCCATTTTCCGCGTATATTGTGACCAGCCCAATATATCAAAGAATACAGATTTATTGGAAAATAAACGTAACAGACAAAGTTTGATTCATTCGAAGATTTTTATTATTCACGCAACGATTGAACAAAATATTAATAAACAAAAAATATATTTTGTATAATAAATATTTTGAAAAATCGTATGAAATGGTATTTTGATCACATAAATCAATTGCTGAATATCCTCCCACATATATAAGACCTTTTTTTGCATCAGAAGGGAATTTGAAAAAAATTTTCAAAATCGCGAAAAAATGCTATCCAAAAATGAGAAATATTAAAACAGAAAAACTAGGATTGTTCGAATACTATTAATCTAAACTTTATTTAATGAAGATATCCTTGTAGAGAATGAAATTCTGCGTCAGAATAATATAGACAGTTGTATGTTTGAGTGAGAGGTTGAAGAAAAATCCGTTTAATAATTTTGAAATTCGGCTAAAAATTGAAAATTTTTCTAGGGTGGGACCTTCTTAATTCCGAGGGGTCAAAAAAATTAATGTCTCAGATCTCGCCAAATTCAATGTAAATTACATCCCTGATGTCAAAAAAGATAGAAAATGGTGTTTAAAGTAAAAAATGGTGAACAAAATTTTTCACCAATTTTAGGTGCCCAGATTTCAAGTTTTCGGAACCAAAACTGAGCAAAATATGGAAAAAATTTTTTTTCCAAATTTCTTTCGCAAATCGTATTTTGGGTTCATAAATAAGTTTCTAAGTGTCCCTTCACTGATATAATACATTTTTTTTGTATGTTGACTTTATTTTTAAAAATTTTCCAAATCGCTTGAAAAATGCTATCGGAAAATGAGAAATTTTAAAATAGGAAAAGTAGGATTCTGCTAATACTATTCATCTAATCTTTTTCTAATGAAGCCCATCTTGTAGAGAAT
>JABFPK010000608.1:0-14598 GCA_022817445.1 Habroteleia sp. ZL-2020
AGAAAATATTTGTTTTCAAATATTACCACATTTAATTGCAAAAAATCATTTTTAGAAAGTAGATTATGGTTTACAAATGTTCACAGTATGTATATGTTTTGACTGTGTATAATATTTTATTTAATGAAGACATTTTTATTATTAGAGATTGTAGTTTCGATTATCATAATAAGAGTAATTTTAATTTTTTCAAATCGTTTAATATAAAACATAATATTAGTGCCGTAATTTTGCGATTTTCTATTAAAAAGATAAAACGATTTTTTGTTAATAAATTTTATATTATAACATAAAAATCTGTATTTTTACTAAAAGTATATAATTTTAAAAAAATATACATAATCAATGACCCCAGTAAGAAGTAAGTTTAAGTGATTGCTATATAATTGTAATAAACATTTATTGTTATTATGATGCAGAGGCACTGATATAACTACAATATTTTTTCTTTTGTCGGCATAACTTAAAAGCATCAAATCATTCCTAATATTTTGAGCATTACTGTTTAGTGTAAAATAGTAGTTGCAAAATACGTTATTATCTGATATTAATAATATCTTGAAGTATGATGCGGTTATAAGTTTGCAGCATCAAACAAATTTTACTTGGCAGGATATAAATCTCAGAAATCGGAAACTTATATTGCAAGAATATTACGATATCTATAACTGAAGCGTTACAATTTTATAAGGTTGACCAGGCGTGATTTGAATTGCATCTAACGCAAGCTTATGTTCTCGGCTTCAGTTATTATTCAGTTTTATATTTCTTTCGCAATTTTATTGTACCCTAACTCTGTAAATTTATACTTTTTACTAGATCATTTTATACAGAGTTTATATAATTCTATATAATGTATATATATTCTATATAACTCAATAAGACTTTATAGAGTTTATAATTTGTACGATTCTTCGTTGAGAAATTTGATAAATATTATTTTTAATGTTGTAATTAAACGAGTCATTTGTAAATTATTTCCTGGTAGCTAAGTTTTTGTATTGTTACTACATAAATAGATTTGTATGTATCAATGTGTAGAAGTCTATTAGCATTAATCGCTTTTTAAGACCTCGCGTATAATGTAATGCTCGAATACCGCTGTACAGATTGTCCAATAATTTGCATCGAAATGTATTTTGTAAGACTCTTTCTTAGGATGACGACCAGCGTGGGTGGCGAGTCGAGCATTGTGCGTGGTGACCATAAGAGAGATGAACAGTGGCGTGCCACGATATAAGGCGTATGGATCGCGCACGTGCTGAGACCAACTGGGGGATACGCTCATACAATTTTCATCCGAAAGCCTCGTGAAAGCGCGATGTTTCATTACTTTATGTTAAAGAGATAGCAACTAATTAAACCTCATAAAATGCTGCTGATTGCAGTTTGTTGAACGAGACTCGTTGCGTCACTTCCTATTCGCACATCTACTCGACATCGCATTATATCGTCCATTAAAAGTCGAAATGAGACTCGACTTTGAATTGTTTTCATTTTAAAGAACATTATTCATACACGGTGAAAACAATACGTTGATGAACAAGCTACTGAGGTGACAAAAAATAAATGAAAATTAAGGTCAACTTGAATATGTATGAAGTACTTTAATACAAAAATTTAACCCAAATCTATTTGAGCTCAATATTGAAATAGTTTCGAACCAATTAGCATAACATCACTCCGTTACTCGTCAATTAAATAAACTTTGAAGGGAATGAAACTGCGCGATAAATTAAGTATATTGTTTTTTAAAAATATTCTGAACTGAAATAATTTGGAAATAAATTTCAGACGGGTTTGGCCTCATTTGACAGACTAGATCTTGGTGGACCAATTATATGAAAATGTCCTCCATTTCTGATCTGATCTATAATAATTATACTTTACAACAATACATTTAAAAACTTCGGTAAATTTTTGAACCAACTTAAACTTTAGTCAAGGCGAAATAAATTTCATTCACTCGATATTTAAATGTATTGAGACCTGAAAAACCATTGGACCAAGCTTGGGTTTAATTTAACGTTGGTAGAAAATAATGAGTTGTAATTGAACAAAAATTTATTTAATCGTATTATATCTAATCATATTCGTTGTTGTAGAAAGATTCATTAGACTTCAACAAAACTGTGATGCTTTAAAATTACGTTGCTGAAATAGTTATTTCAATGAAGGCCTCGGCATCTCTTACGTACAGATGTATTACTTGGTGAATTCTGAACGGATATTTGGTTTGAAACTTTCTGTTTGTGTTTACTTTAAATCGTGTATACTTTATAACAGTATTGTCTGTAATAAAGGATTTAATTCAAACTTCCTAAAATGAATTCTCTTAACAAAGTTCATAGTATTCGAACAGGAAGTACGGAATATTGCTTATAATTAACATTAATTTTACTAGAAACGAAATATTGCATTGTGAATATCGTATTGTGCTATTCATTTGTTAGCGATTATTATTGAGCATCCGCAAGCTAGCTTGGAAGGGTTATTTAATAACTTTTTTGCTATTATGGCAAAGTGTGTGCGTGTATCGAGCATGTCATATTACGATACGAAATGTATGACCTTTAGTTACATTACGGAGCAGTTAATAGGTGATACATTTGCATACCGTGTACGTGCTACAAAAATGTCACCAACCTGGTCTGCTGGTATTGAATCATTCGCGGTAAAAACATGTGGTATAGTGATTGCAATCAACACCATGATTAATATGTTAATCAACGTGTTTCTTCTGACCATGCCGCGTCATACGGATGATCCAATTTTTGTTACGCGCTATCAAACTCCAGCGTACGCAATTACGAAGTTAGTTGTTTAATACATTTTACTGGTAATGAATAAACATTTATGACCGAATTATATATTCAATTATGTTTATAGGTATAATTTAATTATGAATTGAAAGAATTTTGATCTATGAAATGCTGGATTTGGAAAATTGAAAAAAATATATTGTGGACAAGAGATAACTATCCACTCGGCTTGCCATATTAATCATAGTTTGCCAGATAAAATGTCTTTTTTCACGTTTTAATTTGTAAAAAAGAATTTGTAAATTTAATTAAAACATTAATTATTTTTAGGGAAATTGGATTAGTTTCGTGTATTACTTTTAACTAGAATTGTGTTCTCTAATTAACATTGTGCATGAAATTTAAGTCGAAATAATTGAATTCATTTCAAGAGAAAGTTAATAAAATATTAAAATTGTTCATATCTGAAATTTTCATTGAAATATATTAATAATGTGGATAAAATAATATGAATATGCACATGCAGTAATTATATGTTAGCTATAATTCATACGAATTAAAATGAATTATATAATACAAAATTCAATAACATTAAAAATGTTTTTTTATAATATCATAATAGAGATAATATATATAATATTACTTTATCATATATATTCCTAGTAGAAATTTGATTGGAACCTCCATGTCAGATGATAAGGCCTATATGTGTTTGAGTCATGGTAAACGGAAATCAGTTTACCACATCAATACCATGTGATGCCCTTACCGGGTATCCAGATCAGACGCTTATGCTATCTGTAACGCTTGGATTAGATGTGGACCTGATAGGAAAACCTATTTAATATGGTATATAGTTAAAAAAAATTAATTGATATTAGATGTGATTATACATAACCTATATTAGTCATTTGGTTATATCCATTGTGAGAATAATCGTATATTACATAGTTTTTGTTAAGATTTGTTTCCTTTTAACAAATTTGAATAATATCTTTACGGTAGATCAGAGAAAATGAATAAGAAAAAAGAATGTTGCAAGCAATAAGTATTATATTAAACAAAATACCTTATTATTAATTTTGAGGTTAGTTGCCTATTTTATCAATAGATAATTCTTTTATATAAAACATTGAAGGAGATTTTTTATTAAATAATTATAAAATTTATTAGAAAATTAGAAAAATAATGAAAACGTTTCATTAGACAGAAAAAAATAAAGAAAAAGGAAATCAAAACACAACTGTTACAGCAAAGTATTTATTTAATTCATATTATATGTACATATATTATATTATTTGTGAGTTGGGAGTACGATGTTAGCAATAATTTCATTTAAATGTTAAAAAGTTTGTTCAATATAACCTATTTTAGTTTCCTCGTTAAAACCACAAAAGAAAGCTTATAAAGTTTCATGAAGGAATTCTTACAAGAACCAAAGTCGAAAATCCTATTGTGGCAATATTTCAGATTAGCCACGTAGAACCTAGTCAGGTTCTGATCAGAATGCTTTTGATTTCTTGATCAGGACCACATCAAATCCAAGCGTTACATGTTGCAGTAGTACCTCATTGGGTTCACCGATCAGGGCCTTTCAATCACAAGTTTAATTGTTAAACGTAATCAATATACTATATTTGAAATAAATTATATCTAACTTTACTTGAATAAATTATATTTATATGTATTTTATTAAGAACGAATCAAATTTTTATTTGAAAATTTTGTTAAAATCATCATGTTATTTATTTTGTTCATTAGTACTATTAATCATTTAATTTAACAAATACTTTAAATAATAATTAGTAAAATTTCATAAAAGTTTATTCTTATAAACTATGACTCTCTTTCTTTTATAACTTTCTTTCTTTTTTCTTTCATAAGTTGTTCAAAGTTCTTTATAATACACGTGTAACACCTAATTATTACGAATTTTAAAATAATAAATGAGAAATTTTTTTTGTTAATTAACTTGGTACATAAAGGTGAATAATTCTTTAATAAATTAACATAATACAGATAATTAGTTTTAATATAAATTAAACACATGTTAATTGAAAATCAGTAGTTGCAAGTTTCAATAATTTAGAATGTCTCATTTATCCACAATTATTACAATTAATTTATATAAAATTACAAATTTAATAATAAATTATTTAATTTATTAGATTCAAAGGGTATTTTTTGTTAATCAAAAAAATATATATTGAATTTTCTTCGTATTCTAGAGACAATTGTTTCTTTTATAATAAAATGGCTTATTTGAATTCAGGTTACGACTGAATAGTTTTTAGATTAAAATTTCTAATCAAATTTAAATATCAAATATCTATAGCTATTAATAAAATCTGTCATGAATAAAATGTTTTCTGCACAGAGAAATTTTGCACGTTTACTTGTATTAATGATTTTGAATATTTTTTTTTAAGGACCACAGTTCACAATGAATATTATTGCGCAAAACTATTATATTATAAATATATTGTGCAAGGATATTTTAAATTAAATGATAATTGAATAATTCGTTTTTAAGTTCATGTATGTGATTCTTGTATTCTAATAATAAATATACCCTCTTCTTTTGGTGTCGAGCACAATGAACAAATTCATTAATTTCTCGCGGTAAGAAAGTACTCTTGTCGCGATTGCTGACTTATTCAGGACAAATGAAACCATTTTGCCGCGATAAGTCTCCTTTTTCTTTTTTCGCGTAAGGCCGAACAAAGTGCGGTAAACGTCTTCGTACAGCTCTCACTGTAAGAAGGAAGAGGAACCTCGGACTTGCTTGGTGTTATTGCCTATGACTTTCCATTGTGGCCGACCGTGACATCGAAGAACGAGTATATTATTTCAACTGTCATTTAGGAATTTATGATTATCTGCAAAGCCAAGGAAAAGTTCCGCGAATTTTGCACTCGATAAATTGAATTTTGTACACATCCAGGAAATGCTAATCAATCTTCGGTAAATTTTAAGCTTGAAATGTTCAAACGTCGTGAAACTGGCGTTTTTGGAATATAAATTTTTCTTCGAATTGTGAGAGAAATGTAAAATTTGAAAAATAAGAGAAAATGCAAAATATTCGGGTTCATTGTTCTATTTGCGAACAATAATTTAATCCGTGCATCGAATTTTGATGCACTTAGTTGCCTTATAAAGACGTACTACACAACGATAGATTTATGTGCGTCATAATACAATTGTTCCACTGGCATGGTCAAGCTTTGAGCAACAAGTCAAACAAAAAGTGTCGTATAATATTAGTTACGGAATGTATAATTTGTTTCAAATTTAAGAACGATTAGGATTAAATATTTTAAGCAAAAGATCTATTTCTCTTTAATACTTTTTTCACATTTTATTTTGAACATGATATTTATTTATAAAGCATGATAATGGGAACTTTATTATTTGTATATTTATTATAAAATATCTAAGAAATTTACCAAATCTAGAGTATGGAGCTAGAGTAAAATAAATGCTTGAGAGAAATAAAATTTAAAATAAAAATAGACATGATAATTATAATAATGTTTGCATTAACCATTTGTATGGTTACACTGAGAAAAATGCTGTGTGACTTTTCCCCAAATTGGGGTAAATGAGCTTTATAATACCTTTTCTACAGGATTTTTAACTGTAAAATTTAAAAATTATTCTTATAGAAATAAAAATTAGCCGTAAAAAGGAGAAAATTTTGTTGAAGTAATTTTGAGTTAAAATATGCCTTTCAAGGTGAAACAAAATGACTCTAAATTGGGGGAAAAATTTATGCTCCTAAGAAACAGTTGCCGACACTTAAATCATGACGCGGCCTATATGGCCTATATAGCTTATTATTTTTGTAAGCTGGCAGCGGATTCGTGGCCAAGTGCGTTAAAGCGAATCACTTGAAACCGATCGGTCTGAAGCGTGTGTCGAGATCGAATCTCGCAGCGGTCCAAGTTTCGAACGAAATAAATAAATATATAATTTTATTTTTATAATCTAGCTACTTGACGCAAAATTTCCCCCAATATAAGGTAAAAATTTAATTCATTCATTTGATACAATTTGTATTCAGGCAATACCAAATAATATACAGTTTTATGCTATTAGTTTTATCGTTTTCTACTAGAAAATATGCATTTTTCTATTAATATTTTTCTTTATAATTATATGAATAAATCAACTAAATTGCCTTATAAAACCAGTTTTCCCCAAGTTCGGGGACTTTTATAGCAGAAATAAGAGTATATATATTTTGCTACCTATTTCTCTCAGTGTACAGTACCAATTTTGCATGGTAACCATTTTTATGTATAGTGAATTTCAATATAACTATTTAATGGTTAAAATAACCATTAAATATGGTTACGTTAACCATTTACTTGATGAGAAAAAAACAAAAATTATTAAAAAAAGAATTCCTCATTTATTTATTATGGTATTATAACCATAAAGAAATCGTTAGATTTAAAATTCACTGTTCTAAATAGTTGCAGTAACCATTTTTTTCTCTGAGTTTACATCTTCAATTAAAGAAACAAAGATCGTTCTTCAATTTTTTTGAACAAGTAAGTTATACGTGTAACTATAAATCAGTAGCACATTCTTTTTTAAAACTATTAAAATACTAATAATACTAGTGTAAATGTAAATGACCATTAATATATAATACATCTTTTATGTTTACGACGCAAATCATTATCATTTTTAATCACACAAAATATAATTCTTTATCTATATAAATTAGAAATATAGCACTTAAACAGTTACCTTATTAATTGAAAAATGATGCTTTTAAAACTATTTGTAGTACAGTGCCTAGCTTGGCGCCTTTACAGGAAGGAAATATTATTTCTCACGAACACATTTTATATTTTGACAAATTATATACCGAGGAAATATGTGTGTGTGTGTGTGTGTGTGTGTTTTAAAAGTATACACTTTTCCCACCAATAAATCTGTTGGAATTTGAAGAACAATTAGTATCACTAACAGAAAAATAAATTTTTACATATTTCTTTATCTACTTGAATAAGTAAGACAGAGAAAGCAATATATTTTTTTACACTTTTTAATGACACTGAAAAAAATACACTTTACAAGAGTGGTTACGCCGTTTTGGTAGAGCAGTTATTGTACCGCTGAAGTGTGATATTGTTCTAATATTCTGAGAAATTTAGTAGTGAGGAAAATAAACATTTTTAGAATCATAAACTTACAGTGTATCTCGCATTCACAATTTTAACCGAAATTATCGGAGTTAAATAAAGTAAAAATGATTTTAATATCTTCTAATGTATTTATATTGAATTTCTATTAAACGTGAATAAAAATTTTATAAACACGACTGAGAATTTGATTTCTGATAAATTAATTACGATATGTATAAAATAAATATGTTACATTTAACTTTACTTCATAAGTAATTAAAAAATAAATATCAAACAAAGAAGTACTTATTAAGAAAATTTTGTAATATTTTTTTTCATCTAATTAAATTAAAACAAGACTTGGATTAGAGTTTAAAATAGGTTTAAATATCTCAATATAGATTTCTTTATATATACAAATTAATAACTTAATTAATTATTAATTAATTAAAACTTAATTTCTGAATTTTTAATCATATCAATCAATTCCTCAAAAAAGCAACTCTAAACTCATTGGATGCTAGTTTTTTAAAATCGATTAAATGGATATCTATTAATTTATGTGTTTATATAATCAAAACTAATAATATTAATTTATTAATTTGAAAGATAGCGCTAATAATAATACAATATGATTCAGAAAAGTGGAACCGTATTGTGCTGTTGGCTATATATGCGTTAGCCTAAATAGATATTGCATTTTATCACGCAGAGAATCACGTATGAAAATTAGTATGATTTAATGGATCAAATAATTTTTGTAAGTTAATGATGTATAGATTATACGATGTTAGACTTTACCACGTTTATATATATATATACCTCTCGTTATATATAAATACTTGTCATATTATCTTGCCATATAAATACTTTTAACAGAATATTCTTATTACCACAATAGAAATACTTTCTTAAAAATATTATATAAGGATGAGAAGTTTTAAATCATTAAGAAGATTTTCAAAAAATGATTATTTCAAACCGCAAAATATACTTATTTTCAACGTGCCAATTTTTTTATGTTTGGAATACACAAACAATACCGGAACATAAAAACTAATTGTATCTGTAAGTATTATAATGATTACCAAGTACCATCAATGGGTGGGGTAGTCTCATTTTGTCGCAAAAACTGTATTCATTATTATAGGAAGATATGCAGCAAGATTATTGTAGCGTATTGCATTTATATACACAAACTAAAATGCATAGAAATTATATATTCCAATATCTTAAACTACCGAAAATGTTTAACATTGAATTGGTAAATTGGATGATTGATTTAGCTGCGATACAAAGGGACAAAAAATATTACCGCGATACTCGTATCTGATAAAATGTTGGGGTATTATAAATCGTAGAAAAATTCTTTTACAGCATGGTAACAGTGTTATGTTTCTACTACAGATTTTCTTGTAAAACAGCATAGACTACAGTAAAAACAAAATAGTTATCATGCTGCAAAAGAACCATGTTTTGTAAGATTAACAGCTTGTGGTGATACTGATTACTTTTTTAGTATTACTTGCATAAGCATATATTATATTTTAAATTATACATATTTTATATTTATATTTTTACAATATATATTACATTTATAAGTAAGAATAAAGTTAACTATAAATTTTATTGTATTGTGTGTGTGTGTGTGTGTGTGTGAGTTATAACCCGAGTGGAAAAGTGCAGCATGGAATGAAGCTGGCTCATGTCCGCGACCCAGCCACATGCCATGCTGTTTCCAGGCTTGTGCCAGTCCTATTCCACGTTATTTTGATTTTTTCCTACTTTTTAGAATGGCATCAGGCTGGCATTGGTTTGGCAGTGGTTTGGATTGTGGCTGGCTCGTGTCCGAATCCAGCCTGATGCCATTGTTCTTTTTCCACTCGGGAACTCAATCAATTAAACTGTTGTATATAAAAGTTTTTGTAAAATAAATAAAAAATAACATTTAAGGAGACAGTCGAGTAATATTTATTAAAAAATTACAATTATTAACTAAACTTTTCGTTATATTACATTACATTTTTTATCCAATTACCGTCCCTTACAACATAAGCTCTTGATCTCGTTAAAAGTTTTGTTCAACTTTTTTATATTGCGTTGCGAATACTTCTGACTGTGATATCTGTTTCTCCCTCTTATATTCCACACTCTCACACTTCCTTTTCCTTTCAAGATTAAAAATAATTCAGTCATCCTAATCAATATTCTCAGCTCTCGTAGATGGTAATGATCTTTCATTATTATCAAAATAACTCTTTGCCTGTAAAATTCCTCGTCTACTTCTTTCACATTAATCGAACTCAATTTCCTTATACAGTCTAAGCGTGTAAGCATATTTGATCGTCGAAATCGGTGTCACCCGTTGTATTCTAACGTAATCACACTACGCGATCCAATAATTATTGCCACCGAGGCTGAGCCCGTCGTCAGATACTTTCTCCGTGCAAACATCTCACCCACACAGCCTCGGGCCCACTAGGCCCGTAAATCCAGAGGAAGTGTCGTGGTGCGAGCGAGAGAGTGAGCGAATAGCGGCGCGTCTCTCGGGATGCGCTCTCCTAATTAAACGTCGCTCCCAAAAGTCGGTCCTGATCGCGTCGGCAGACTAGAGTGACTCAGGCTCAACCGCGCGAGTCCACGAGAGAGGAGAACCGACGGAGATCTTCGCTAGAATTCCACGGTAGTCGCGGTTTCTGGTTGGTTGGTAAGTGGGACTAGCGGGGACTCATAGGCAGGATCCCTCCTACGAGAGGCCGCAGTCGGACTCGAACCTGAACCCATCGCGTTTCCAACAGTTTTCAAGTGCGCGCTAGACGCCAAGTTCAAGTGCGCACAGAACTCAATCACGATCTCGCAATCGGCGCCGCGTGGATCGATCCGATCAACTCAACACTATCCATCCGCACTCGCCTCCGCAATCCAGCCGCAATTTTAGCTGCCTTTGTTTCGATTCGATTCGAGTACCATCGCGAATCACTTCCGCGTTATACCGTTTGTTTATTTATTAATTACGAGTCCGTTTCGTGAACTGGGTCGCGGTTTTCGTTCTAGGAAGTGCCGATTTACGTGACCGATCGAAGATCGTGAACAGTGGATCGAAGATATAGTGCTCAGGTACGATACCTCAGGTTTTGTAAGTCACGGACTTTTTTGCCGGCACTTAAATTTTGCTCAGTGTTAATAACAGGTTGTAGTCCGATTTGTCATTCGGTTTGTTTCTGGCTGTCATGATTTTATTTTTTCAGTCGGCTGGTTCCGAGTGAAAGGAACGAAATTTAGATATTTTAAATTAAGATTTACGAGAGATGTAGCCTGAGAAATTGATTAGTGTTTGATAACGCATGTGCTCGAAATATGTTATTTTGATGTCAGAATATTTTTTGAATACGCATAACGTAGTATCACTGATGACTACGAATAAAAAGCAGTCGATGCTGGTGTAGTATATTTTCATGATAATTTTTGTGAAATTTCATGAAAGAGAGAAACCGCTGATAACGAGTCAATGAATAAATTGGATCGATTTTATAACTGTTTTTAGACAACATTTCACCGTCGGTTATATTACTTAATTTTTCTCATTTCCCATAAATCAATAGAAAATTTTCAATTTTAATTAATTATCCTTCAACAAAGTTGAGGATGATAAATTAAAATGACTCATTTCACATATTTTAGGTAAAGTTTTTATAGTTTCGTATCCAAAAATCTCTTTTTGAAATTTAATAGCGTTTTCATATATATAAATCAGAATAATTTTAATTTAAATGCTTTGATTTAATAGAATCTGAAATTTATAATTACCATAAAAAATAATCACGATTTATGATCCTTCGTCGTTTCTTTCAATTTTGATTACAATAATGCATCCAAATCTTAAATAGTTATGATGCATTAAAGTTGACAGTAAAATATATTCAACTACTGTTATTAAAAATATCAATTCATTTAAATAAAATTCAATTTTTACTGAGAAGCATCAAATAATCTTGTTTTAATAAAAATTCAAAATTAGTACAACAGTAATGATAGAAAACAGGGCGATTTGTGCGAGTCATTAATCAGCTGGGTTGTTTCGTAATTACTTTCATGCTTTAAATGTTTTACATTCTACGAAATACAAATGCACAGGAAAGATACGGGCAGGTTTTTCGATACCAGAAGAAACTGAAATCATTTCATACTATTTTTAACAAATAGACTAAACACATTGGAGCATCACTTCTTTAACGAATAACTCGTAATTTATAGTCAATAAAATCAAAATTTAAATATTATTTCTTTCCGTTATTTTCGGTAACTTCATTAATTCTTCATTTATGATTAACTAAACAACTCATCAAATATAAACAATAATTTTTTATAAATGAACTTAATAGAAGCCCCCAGACACATTATTTTCCACTGTATTACTTCAAACAAATCCTTCACCTTGTTTGTCAACTGTGCGAAAATATACAAGTTTTTGGCAAACGAATTATTATCTAGTTATAATTGCCGAACATAATTTCTAACGTACGTTCATCTCGTAAATCTCACAAACTATTTGAAGCAGTGTTTACCGTCGTTATTATAATCGCAATTATAAACATTCCGGAAACGGAACTTTTATCTTCATCTTAATAAAACTTTCCGTATTCCGCACGCATTATAATTACGCGCATTTGTAATCAAATCCAACATCTGGAGGCTATCATCGCGTGATTGCGGCAAATCGAGTTTTCTCGTTTAAAGGAGACAAACAGAAACGCGTCTCTTGACTATACTGGTTGTGTCAATAAAATGAAATCAAACGGCGGTTTGACATCGTGACTGATTTTCGACCTTTTAAAACGAATCGAAGATCCGATAGTCGCTCGCATCTAATAGTGCGCGGCAACAAACAATTTAGTCCTTCCGATGTTTCTCAAAACGGAAAATAATTCCGTGCCTCGTTAGTAAGTTATTGCCTAGTCGTGACTAGTTTTATTGTTGCGTCTGTTTATTTTGCTACGGTATATAATTGCCCATTAAACAAATAAAAAGAATACCAAACGGTACAAAGAGCCGCTGCTTTTAAGACCTTTTTTTATTTTTGAACAAAACGTAAAAAATGAATGTGAGGTTATTAAACGGTAGCGTTTAACGCAAACGAAAAGGCGTTTCGATAAGGGTGGGGGAGGGCGAAAGGGGATTTCGTTTGCAAGAACACTTAAGCGAAATGTTGGTTTCTCTTGCTAGGTTATTCCTTATTTACGCTCCTATCGAGAGCGACGCGAAGGAAAGGTAATTGTGGCTAATCTCGAGCGGCTAACGATTCAAACAAGTCCCGAGCACGTTTTGGTCGGTGCACGCCGAGTGCGCGGAGAGCGCGGAAGATGCTCGAAATGCCAACTCAAACGTCATTCTGAGAAATATCGTGTCCGTGATGAGAAATTGGCATAATGACTTTCGCGTTGCAAACCTTCGTGCGGCTTTTGACATTTGATACAGAACTTAATCCAACGATCGAATTTTTTGCGTACCTAATAGCCATTTATGTTTTCGTTTATTTTACATTTGTTCCCAACGTTGCCAATTTCACGTTTTAACGTTTTAATAACAGTTTGCTTTATCGAAGTGGAAAAGCTCAACGTCAGCAAAAGAACACGGTGTAATTGAAACAATTACATTAATCCGTTGAGTAGAAATTCTGACAAATAATTCTCAATGCGGTCTGCAGTCCAGTTAACTTCAATTTCTAACTTACAGTTTATCTAATCGAGGGCTCCGTAACTGTGCGGAAATCTGCACGTCTTTGATCAAAAAATTAATTGTTCAAGTTAATTATCTGATAAGAGCTTATCAAACGTCATGTTGTATCCGAGCGATTAATGCTGCATTGAAGTGGAAGATTGGTCAATGTAAAGTCACATGTTTGTGATAAACGCGACACGGGAATTATGAAACGTTTGGATTGTCGTTCGCAAAATTCAATTTACAATTATATTTCCTGCGAACGCGTCGAGCAGGTTTCTATCACTTAAAATAAGATCCTTTTGTCGTGATGTCAAACGCTCGTAAACCGCGGCATAAACTGAAGCTAAACAGGTGCAAATGCTCGGAACGATTACCGATGAAAAAATATTGGTAAAAGTGCGTCGAACGTTGACTTTCTTACTGGCGATAAAGTGGTGTGCATAATTTCGCACGTTTTACGGGAAAATCATTTATCTGACAAGCGCGAAGCATATTCATTTCTTTGACCGAAGGCGCTTGTGTATTTGCGCGCGATAAACCTGTACATCGCGAACGGCGCCCACGGAGATTTTGCACGGACAACGATAAAATAAACTGCAGCGCTCAGTCACGCCTAACGCCAACTTTTCTTGCGACTGCCCTCGCGCAAATCCCGATTCTTAACGGAGCGGTCAATCCTTGCGGACACCGCGGAGCGAATGCACAATGGAATGCTCCAATTCGGCGAGGATCCGTTACCTCGGTCGATCATTCGTTACGCATAACAGCCATTCGCTGTCTTCGCGGTTTCGATCATTGTTTGTATACATTCCAGCGAGCCCGCTTTTCATTTGTTCGACGACCTTTTTTACTCAACACACCGCTTGACATCCCTTATACTCTTTCCCGATTTACACAATTTTTTCTGTGGAAAATTTAACCATATGAAGTTGGTCAAACAAAAAATGATCTCACGTTTGTAATCAAAGGTCCATGTG
>JABFPK010000609.1:0-14593 GCA_022817445.1 Habroteleia sp. ZL-2020
CTTTTATTATGTCCTTACAATTGCAATAAAAAACATCGGCGCATAGATAAATGATCATGGATAAGATGATATTGCCGCGTATCTGAATGGAGATAAATATAATATAATATAATATCCAGATAGGAAGGCAGAAAAAAAGAGAGAATAGAGAAAATAAAAGATCAATTCCAGATCCCAACATCAATAAAATTAGTCAGACAAAATTACAAATATTATATTCTATTATATATTTCTCCAAACACCCTAACATCTTTCTCCTCTGTGAAGTTTATCATATATCATATTTGAGATTTTTACATAAATATTTACAGAAATTACGCACATATAAGTCGTGACGTTGGGAGAATGATGCAGATTAAAGTTATGTAATAATAAGGTTGGGATAAAAGGTTAGAGCAGGGAATAGGATGAGAGGATAAAGAAAAGTAATACTGGAGAAAAATTTTAATATATGAGAGATCTCTCTTTGATATAATTCGTAGAACCGTAATAAATAAATCTCTAAGTAAACTAAATAGATTCAGAATTTTGTATCCTAATATTTTATTAGCTAAAATAAAATCCGAATAATATTATATATATATTATATAATACAAAATGTTATTTTCATAAATTTAAATTATTCCATTAATACGAATAAAACCGATCAGTATCATAAAACTTCATTTTATAATAAAAAAATTATTCAATCTATAATAAAAATTATTAAAAGATTTATGCGCGAAATGAATATTCTATAATATTTAATAAAATTAATTTCTCTTATAATAGAAATTTTTTAATGCCTTGTAGAAATAAACTTTCTTGTGTTAACGGTATTATTTTTCAAAAAAGTGAATATATCATTTTCTTTTCTATTATTTGACCAACTTTAGTATTTACTGTTATTATCTTGTTCAATGTTATGTTCTTGTTCATATAAATGCATATAATAGTTCCGTAATAAGTACACTAAATACTTATGGCCGGATATTTCCTTCAGAGCTATGTCCTTCTTAATTTCTATACTACTCTAGTCTACGATCCATGCATTGAAATCGCCAACTTCGTATAAGCGAAACATTGCATTTCTGAGCATTAACTAAACGCAAATTTCCATTAGATTTTTTTGAAATTTTGATTGATACGTTTACTTAAGCATAACGATTAAATTAAACAGTAAATCTTGATAAGATAATACCTTAACTTGGAATAAACTTGTTTCGATCGATTTAAATTTATTGATTCAAAATTCTGTTTTTGAGCATATTTTATAGATTGCGTCAGGAAATGTTGCGCACTTTTACCCATAAGAAATTATATTAAACTTTTGTTAATCGCGTTTATATTGATTTTTCTTCTGGATTGTAAATATGCTTATATAGGTATATGAAAGAACTTCGTAATACATTCGATATCTATTATTTCCTGAATTATGATTATACTATTTTCACCTTCTATGTAACAGAGATTTTGAGCCTCTTTTGCATAATTTCGTCAGATGTTCACTTTCGTCATATCTAATACAAAAGCCAGTTGGCTAAATTCCATGCTTTTAAAGCATCTCGACAAGGTCATCTTTTACAACTGTACAGCAGATTACGCAGCTGATTTACGTTTTGCGCTCCGTTAATAATTTATTGGCTATTGCCGCCGAATGTCCCATTACGATACTTTAAGTTTTCCTTTTCTCTTCATACATTATAATTATTTTCACCGTAATAGTTAATTATCTAAGAAAATTATTAAAAACGTAGAAATTATAAATGATAAAAAATACATTATGCAGACAGTATTTGAGAAATATAAAAATGTATAATTTTTAATTATTAATAATTAGTAAGATGAAATAAAACAATGCGCAAATGTATGAAATGTAATTTATTGCTAAAATATAAGAAAAAATATTTTACATTCAATGAAATAAGCATCAATATTCTAAATTTACACTTAATTTCTAAATTTAAGAAAAGAATAAGGTACTATATCTTAAAAAATAAATTTATGTACTAATAACAAAATGTTTTTGTTACATTGTCACGGCAAATTATTAATTTATATATAAATTTGTTTACCATATTTGCATTAATATATCGATTTTCAAATGTAATTGACAAATTAAACATTTAAATGGAATTCACGTAGATTCTGTTTAATAATTTTCTTCTTATACTAAAAATTGATAACAAACATTTTATACAAATTGGCAGTGATTTTTTTGAGTTTAATTAATACAAGAATTATAAAACTACGCAAAGCTAAGACCAAATCTTTGTGCGATTTCTGGAGTATGGGTTGTAGCCACAGCAAGAAGCAAAGGTAAATCGGCCGCATCCAAATCCAGTGCACTAGTTATGTTGTCAATACTAACATCTCCAACATTTGCTACCATCAACATTTGTGCAAGAACTTCGCTTCGTAACCACATTTCTCGCAATCGAGTTTCTAGTAATCTTATACACTGAAAAATAAATACAAAAGTTTTTTTTTCAATTTGCATAATTAGGACACCACCCACAAAATAAATTCAAACATACATTTTCATCATACAACAAAATTCTCGACCAAAAGTATTTAAAAAAATAATTGTAATTTTGAGCTAATAACTTTGTATATTGTAATAAAATAACTTTTTTAAATGCTATACCAGGAGCCATCTGAAAAACAATATAAAAATGGTTTCAATGCATTGCGAATTCAAATTAAGCGCCTAAAAAGGTATGCTATCTATATATTATTATATATAACTGAAAAATGTATCTGCACATTCATTAAGTGATTCTGTGCGTCTGAATAGAAGTCGGCGAAGAAAAGGTCATAATATTCTGATCTCGTTCCATATTTCAGAATATGAGCTTTCACATCTCGCTACAATCGATTGATATTCTGCATAAATGTATTCGAAAAATTGTGTGTACCTGTAATTAAACTATTTCCTCATAACAACGAAGAAATTATTTCTCTTGTATATTTACTCGTTTCAGTGTTCATAAAACTGGATATATAATTTACGACGAAGTACTTGTAGCATTCTTTGTTTACGTTAGTGTCACCAGCAAATTAAGTAACCATTTCTTCTGCAGCAAGTGCATACATATCTGAAAAACAGATCAAGTATAGTTTATAATAAGTTATATAGATTGAGTTTTCAAATAGTTTTTCTTTTTTTGGCAATTCATTTGAATTCGCAACGTATTGATGCCGTTTTTATTTTCTTTCCTGACATACTTTTGTGCTTGTTGCATAGATGCAATCTACAACATTGAATCAAAATTAGGCGAAACATCTTAGTCACACGTTTTTCATTTAAGACTACTCCTAAAACTCTAGTCTGCTTTATAAAATTATATGATATAAAAACACGCAATCAACTTTATAACATGTTTACATAATACTCAGTAAATCTATTTAATTGCTTAACAAGTATCATACGTGTTCAGGAGATCGGTACTTCTTCCAAATATATAGAAAGGCTTCCAACATATTTGACACCAGTCTAGACATTCCCACGGGCAAAGGTAAGTCGTGCGTATACAGTTTGTTACTCAAAAGTCCAACTTGCCAATTATCTAAATCTGCTAAAACACATACAGCTTCCTCCACTGGTTGATCCAAAATTGGGAATTTGCCAAGGATTCCAATTTCTTCCTGAATAGGCCACCACCATTCGGATTTTTTATTAGACACTTCAGTGTCACACTTTTTTTCCTCTATATACTTTTCATTTTTAATCAAACCTTGCATCACCATCCCCCATATATAACCAGCTTCTGAAGTTTCGCAGGACTGCACTTTGGTATTCAACAGAACTTCCGTAAATCCGACACGCTCCATTTTGAGATCAATCGACTTGAACCCGCCTTCGTCAGATCTGGCAATTCAAAATACGCAAAATTAATTGAAAAAATTTATTTGATTTATTTACTTATTTTTATAGATTGCAAAAAAATTTATAAAACTAAACAAATGTTATCTTACTTAGGCATAGGTAATTCAATAATGCAATTTTGCCGTAACAATTCCTCCAAACTTGATTCAGAATTTGCAAGTAAATCATAATTGGTAATTTGCAATTCATCGTTTCCTTTCAACGAAAATGCCTCGGGGAGAATTGCCGTTTTTGATTCCTCCGTTTCATATGATAGGATTTTGTTTTTTTGGCATATCTCGCAAATGGCAACAGTTCGATTCACTTTTTGCGACAGAAGGAATCGATTGGCAGTCTTCGGGCTTTTAGGTGGCGACGGAAGTGGATTTACACATTGGCATAAGTTGCGTTGTTTACGCCCGTAGGATACATCTTCATCGCCGAGTGTAAAATAAACTGAGCGCCTCCTTTCACTATTCAAATCCTCGTTCGAATGGAACGCTTTGTATCTATTATTAACGAAATTACCATAAGAACGTATAGTTCCTTCGTTTTGAAATGCTTCGTCTGTCTTCACAGCCTCGAACTGGCCCAAATTGCTAAGCGAAGACGTCCGCCTTTGATCAAGTCTGATCGATTTTAGAGTTTCACCCTAAAGACAATTAAAATAAAGTGATAATATTTTAAAATATTATATAAACTCTCTTCCATTTTGTATTATGATTATACATATAAATATTAATTAATGATCTATTTTTTATTTATTTATTTATTTATATAAACATATTTTAACATCTATATATATTTTTTATTCTAATAGTATCTATTATTTAGAAACTCGTAGAAATATTTTAAAGTAATGGAAATAATGATGTATAAACTTACTATAATAATAAAGTATCTATCATCTTGTTATCTTTCAAATTTTCAATTATCTTTTTAAAACATGAAAATGATAAATTTAACAAAATTAATCATTCATTAAATTTAAATACATACAATGCATGAAAAAAACTGCTTCGATACGAACACAAAATATCACAAGAGTTGATTCATCAGCTGAGCCTTTTGTAATTGGCACATCTGAATACATTTGATTAAATCAAAAGTATTTAGAAAGCTATTCCCGGTCTGATTTTCGCAATAAAATTTGAATAAATTAAATTCAAAGTAAAATTAAATAAATATCAAATTTTAAGTAACAAATTTTACATTATTTCTTACATTTTTATATTAAATAAATCTTTTAGCCTATTTTCAATCTAAAATTTAGATAAAATGATTTTGTTGATAACATGACATTTTCAATCTCTCTATCAGGAAAAAAGTTTCAAATTTAAAATGTTTCTAAATTATCAAATGCATGTTAGCAAAGGTATGTCCTAGTAAATTATTTTCTGCTGCAATCATTGTGTGTGTTTACTTTTGAATCTTTTAATTCAAATTCTGTGTAGGGTTAATAAAATTAATTTTTCATCATACATACATCATTTTTCGAAGTAAACGCACTGACAATTATCCGAACAGTACTCAACGGATAATCACTTTCATCGTTGCATTCATCATTAACCATCCCATCGGAACAAACATTATCTTTATGATGCGTTAAACCAGGCTGTTGAAAGGTAATGTTTTGCTTTAAACCATAAATATTCATTTCTTTTTGAAATGTTCCCGTTCGCTTTAGCTTCGCAGTCGCAGTGCCGACTTTGTTTTCCGCACTTTCGTTTTTAAAACTTTCACTGTTAACCAATCGAGTGTCCAGACCGCTGGGATTTTGTCCTTTAAGTACATCTAAGGAAAACTGAGTTTGTTCGAAACCGCGTAATGCAACGATGGCCTTCTCCATGTCTTCGTCGATCGAATAACGTTCTTCCGGTTTCTTTTCGACAATTCCACTACGTAAAAAATAGGATGCAAATGTTAATACGGAATTAATTAAGTTTGTCCTCGCGGGAGAACCAGCTATCACAGTTTGAACTATTCTAATAGGACTTCCTAAGGCCCCATGTAGATCACCTAATTGGGCCCATAGAGGATTGTAAGGATACCATTGCTCCCTTTCTTCTAACTAGAAAAAAGAAAGGAAAATGTATATACAATATTTTAATTAAGATATTATTTGGAAATAAGTTCAGTATACCAATTTATGATTATCTTCATGCACCACTGTTCGAATCCAACCAAGATGATGAGTTAATATTGCAGTAACAAATGTACTTAAGAAACTGGAACAGATTTATTTATTTACTTTAATAAGTAAAACCATTTCAAAATGTAATCTTTAAAAAAGTAATGTTTCTAAAATTCGCATTAAGTTTAAAGAAGCTATATATTTATTATAATAATAATTTTATAGGGAAACGTACAAATTAGTTCTCTTAGTATCTAGTTTGTCGAGAAGTTGACACATCTGTTCTAAGTTTTGGTATAAGGTGCCAAATGTTCCTTTGTCGGAGATAATGGAATACAAGAGTACATCATGCCATAACAGCAACTGCGAGTTGTCCTCAATTTTGAATAGACGCAAGAGCCACGTAGTACAGCAAGATGTTGCCTTCTGCAATCTCTCGATAAGACTACCATTGCTTTTCCTCGTAGACTCGATGCAGCAATATCGCAATCTGTCCAACATCCCTTCGAGTAGAGCAGCATGTTCTAGTAACTTGTTTTCCATCGTTCTACAATTTACAGTTTTCATAATTTATGCAGTTAGTAATATAATATTCTATATAATAATTCTATATATAATAATATTCTAATTTATGAGTGTTCATATTCTTAATATACTGATTTATAAATTTCTCAAATAAAGAATAATGCTATTTTAAATTATATAATTACAAGATCCAAGATTAATACAATTAATATAATTATATTATAATAGAGTGTAATTAGTATAGTTCAAATAAATGTATACTTTTCACATCCAGGTGTAAGGCGGATTAACATGGTCAACCCGAGTCTTGTTTTATGGCGTCGATTATCTTTGATAGCTTCTATATTATCGCCATAATAACCCATCATATCGTCAGTTTCAGACATACTAAAGGAAGTTGAAACGGCTCTCAACCACCTCCGACGAATACTAGAAATACTGCTACCAATACTTGATGAACTACTTTTATCAAGAGATTGATTACCTATAAATTCATTTAGAATGAGCTGGTTTTATAAATTAAATTAAAAAAATGTTTATATTAATTCAGTGAACCAGGAAAGGAATAACATATACTAAGTTTTGTTAAGAGGATTAAATGAATTAAGATATTAATTTGCTATTTTCATAATTAAAGAACACATAATTTTGAAACGAATTTATTTTTTTCTTCTTGGAATTAAAAAAATCAATAATCTTTTTGTATGTTTATTGAATCAAATATAAAATAAAAAAAAATTATACTCACTTCCCGAAGGTACTGGAATATCTAAATTCCAGTCACTATCTGCACTGGAAGCTACAGAATTTTTAACATTTTCAGGATTAAGACTATTTCCTGAAAAATAACCAGAGCTTGGACGAGAACCTACGAAATATATAGTTCATAAAAATAATTGCCCTGAAATAATTTTTATTACATTTTAAAAGATATTTAATGACCATTAAATTTAATTTTTTAAAAAAATGAATGCTACTGCAGATTTTTATAATTAACTTCTACATTCCTTTTTACCCCTCTATCTCTCATGAAATTTTCCCCTCCATTATATAGTGAAAAAGAGGGATTTGAGCATTATAGGTCCAGGATAATATATGCCACAGTGCCGTATTTATCGCATGATTTTAAGACTAACATTCTTCATTTTGTTTCGTTGATATAAATTAAAAAATAATATTAATTTAATTTAAATTATAGTACGCATGAATAAAATAATTATTTAAAAATAATATATATAGTTATAGTAATATATAATCTTTATAATATTACTTTAACTAAATATATAATTTATAATTTTGTGCGATAAAGATATTAAAATATATTTTTAATTTCACATAAATAGTCTGCAGAATTTTCATTTGTTAAGTGAGGCATATTTTTTCATTTATATATATATATATATACATATAATATGGCTAATCCAAGTGATATGAGTTATATTTGTCGATGTGTTCCAAAGTTCCAAAGTACTATCATACAGCACTGGCAGCTTCTAATACGCACATGCGCAAAACAAATTAATCGTTTAGCGCGCATTATATTTGACATACATGTAAACAATTTTAAATTTATTGGTTGTTCCCTTTCCAAACTCACACCGATATAGTTTCAGGCGGGACAAAGTATTAAATATATAAGCTCTCTTCGTTATAATATATATCATTTATCGAAACTCATTATCAGAATATTTATGAAATATTTGTTAAAATATCTGTCTAATAATAATATTTGAAAGTTGCTTAAATAATGCTTATCTAAAAATAGTGTGGAGTCACAATTGATTTTTTATCTATAAAATCTAAACAAATGGAAAAAGCAATTTAAAAGTTTTCCATTCTAAGTTAAATTCGCAGTAACACTACATCTCGAAGAACTCGTACTAATTTCTTACCCTGAGTTACACTACCGCTGCTGGAATTTGATCGTCCCAAAGTTTCATCCGAAAGTTTATCTCTGTAAGTATTTTAAAAATTTGCATATGTAGAATATATAACATAATCAAAATAAAATTAATTTGAATGTATATTATTTATTTGAAAATATAAATTACACTAAAAAAAAATTAAGGTAAATTTAGCAATATTTTCTGACCTATCTCAAATATGCTTGCACTATATTTATACTGAATATATTTTATAAGTAAATATATTATAAATTGTGATTCAAAGTACAATTAGTTTTGCAAGATATCTTAGAAAATATATCAGATATTGATATAATACTAGTATATCTCACTTGGGTTAGAAAATATTGCTATATTTACATTAACTTTTTTCTCAGTGTATAAGTTAAATGTACGTATACATATGGTATTACAGTTCGATAAATAAGTTTTTTTGAAAAATATTCTTTCTTAGTAATAACTGCAAAAATTATAAAAAATTTTATGGCTTGAACTTTGGAAGCTGTCTACGTTATGCGAAATAAAACTTGTTTGTTTCTTTTACATTGGATCAGAAATTGAAAAAAAATTTAGAAATTTTCAAGTTTTTCTTTCAACTCTTATCTTTTCTGAATAGTGTATGTCGAATTTATATCGAAGTTCATCTTAAATTTTTCGACATAAATAACTAAATAACAATTTTTCCATTGTTTAATATTTTAATTGAACTACTGCTATGAAATTAACGTTCTTGTATTAATGACTAACGTTAAAAGTTATGAAATCCACCTATTTTCAGCTAATGTTTTCTCTTAAGGAATTAATAACACTAATGTTTCTATAAACTAAACATTTTAACATCATTTAAAACGTTATTATACAAACCTCTGTTTACAATTAGAGTGTTCTGAATCTGGAAATACTTTGGTACACATAATGCATGATGGAGATTGTATTGAATGGATCTATGTGAATAATACAAAAAAACCTTTGTAGTTTTGATTAATTAATTTCGTTTGTGCACTTATTCTTATACATTAATTAATAATTTTATATTCGCAATAAAAAGTACCTTAAATGAAGGTCCTCTATAAGTCATAGCTACAGTCCCAAACACCATTTCACTCAAAAGCCCTACATCCTCACTAGTCATGTGATCAAATTTCTGTGCAAGAAAACATAACGAGTTTACAATACGGTTTCTTGGCAGTTGTTACACTGTAATTTTGCTAATTGTACTATGTTGCCTCACCTCGTGAGAAGTAGTTCCATTTATAGTTCCAAACGTTTCCGGTTTTTGCTTATTTTCGTTTTGATTCAGCGATGAGCTGACATTGAACGTTTTCTTATCTTTGTGCACGGGTTCTCTAGTAGAAATAGAATCGAATAAGAGCTTTCTACCACGTTGTTCGCATTCCCGAAATAATAGAATTCGAATTTGGTCTGAACCAAAGTGAACCTTCTTACTGCAATTTCAAATATTCAAAGGATCAATATTTTTAAATTCGTTCATTTAAAGAAATGTATTACAACGTCAAAGATACGTCTAAAGTACCTTTGTCTATACACTGACAAAAAAAAATTTTAAAAATTAAAAAATTACTATCTGAGGTAGTAAAATTGAAATACTTTCCTATTCTCATGTACCAGCATATTGGTTCATTTTACAATCTATGATAATATTTTTTTTATATTATTTAAAGTATATCCTCACTCTACCAACTAAAAGAATGTAATTTATACATTTTTTTTCTCTGCATATTTTTCCATATACTAAATAGATCTTTAATGAATCGTTGTTTTAAAATTAATTTTTTAAATTATAAATTAATATTTTGAAATCATCTTAATTTCTTTTGGGAAAAATAAAACCATTTATAAAGCATTGTTCTCAATCGTATAATACGAAATTCAAATGACGTAATATATTGCATATTATACAAATTGCATATGTATGAAAAATGGCATGAAATTCAGTTTAAAAAGTAAACTTGCCTATTAAAGTATCGATCTATTATTATTAGTACGATATTAAGTATACGATTAGAGTAATTGTTATCAACTTCATATTGAGGTATATGTGAATTAAACACATTACACTAACTGCATGTTAGAATGCACGTTTCAAATGCATGTATGCAACTGTATATGTGTGTGTGCACTCGTAAAGATTAACATGCGCGTTTCTCACGCGCCAACCACGATCATTGTCGATAAATTGAAGATATATATTATAAACCGTGTATCTTTCAATATTCTATCTGATTTAAATAAAATAATACTGTACGATGATAAGCAATAATTGTACCTGCAATAATTTTTCAGTCAATTTTATAAGTTCAACGGTTATTATTAAGTTATTGTATAGAATATTCAGTTTATTTTAATCAAAAATATTACCTTTTTGTAAACAATTTCTTAAATCGATTATAATGCGTAAACAAAATACCTAGTGTTACGAATAATTATATTCATTTTTGGAAATCGTTTTATTTAAATATAAAAAATTGAGTATGCTTATTCGTACGACAAGAAAGCATATAAACTTTATTTAAAAATTAATTATCCTTAAAACACTATAAAAATTATTACATACTAAAATAATTAAAGAAAAAAAATGATTGGTGCACATTTAAAGTAATTTTGAATTATGTAAACAATTATAATTGTATAATACTAATAATTTTATTGGAGTAGTAATTAAAAAAAACTATGTATATAGTAATGTTACTTCAATAAGTTATCATGTAGTGGTTGAAGTATATAAACAAGTAAAACTAGTTTATATAAATTAAATTTCAATAATTTCAATTATTACTTATGAATTAGGTTAGATATAATTTTCAAACATAAAGAAATCTAATACAAGTTCTATTTATACTATTTCAAAAAAGGATTGAGAAAGAAAATGTGTTAGTGGGTTGTGAACTACTGCAAAACATGTTAAATAAATGGAAGGCATGTTTTTGTCATCTTTTTTCAAACGAATATACTTTATTAGTTCAAAAATACATTCAGTACATGTCAAACCCAAAATATAATATTAAAATATATTAATATAATATTAAGCAAAAGCTTGAAAACGTTCGACCCTTCTGTCAATATCACACTTCAATCAAATTCTCGTCAGTCATTATGACGGAAAAAGGTTGTAGTAATTTGTCACCGCAAAAAAACTCACAAATGCAATAATGCAAATAAGTCAGACAAAGCTTGAACAAAACGATGCCTCTCTGTCGTTGTTAGAATCTCTCACCTATCAGGTCTAGGAATTCGAAGAGGTTCGTTGCTATTCGCTGCGGGGCATTTTTTGCGCCAACGTAATTTGGCAAAAAACGACATTACAATCCGGCATAAGCACCCAAACAAGGCATCGTGCACATCCCTTTTGGCGCAAATTTTTGCTTACGAAATTCACAAAGTAACCTGACGTGCATAGTTCCCAAACGAAACTGTAAATAAAGTCACGTGCAGATAAGTCATATTTTGAGTCATATGATCGCACTGCAGAAAGTGGGGTGTATCTATAGATCAAAATGTTAGAACAAGCCAAGATGCTATGCCATCACGTGATGACGTTCCGACGAGCCTCGTAGCGGGAGTAAGCGACATCTTGAGATCGCAAATTCAAGTTGCCGAATGATGCTGCAATATCGGTTGCGATCTCTTCCGTATACAAACATACATATTATGTATATATATATATATATATATATATATATATATATACATAAATAAATATATATATATATATAAGATTTATTTTGAAAAAGCTTTCTACGGCAAATTTTTTAAAGATATTTTTATTCTGTCTATTTAAATAATTTTAATATTTACTTTTTTACTCAATTAAATTACAAGAAGTTTTGTGTATTATATAAATATTAATAAGACAATTTCACATTCTTCTCTTATTAAAAATAATGTTATATCAATTGTTATATTAATTATTAACTGCTTTACACTATCTAATTAAGGATTTAAAACTCATCTAAATCTACAAAATAACTTAAATTTAACTTTGCTTAAAACATTTGAAATAAAATATTGTATTGTTATACATTTCAAAGATTCAAAATAATTATCTGATTTGTTTATATATGTTTTATTTGAGAAATAACACGATAAATAATATTTAATGCTAAACATACGTCATTTTACTCATTTATACATAACTTAAACAATTATAAAAATTAGCATTTGATTGTAGCTTTTAAATTATGTTAAAAGAACTATTGTAAAAATTGCCAAAATGAAAAAATATGTACACCAATTTAACGCATTGTTTGTATGAATGTAATAATATACAGGCGCGTTGAATTGATAAAGAGTTATTGATTGAACAAGTCAGAGTTGCAAAATACTTGGTTGAAGCATTAAGAAAGGTTGTCGCTTGTCGCAGTAATTTAATTTTTTCCGAAAGAGGTTTAACATTTTGCTAATAATAATTTAAATTTCCTTGCTTACATTGATTTATTAGCACAATACTATCATTTTTATCAAGAAAATAATAAGAAATAAGAAAATCAATTAAATGCAATATATTTTATACTTAATTACCAGCGAGTAATTATATGCAATTTTTCAATTTAATAGAAAACGCTTTAATACATTGTTTCTGAAATGAAAAGAGCTAAATGATCGATCAATTTTACTTTTGACATAAGTTTGACTGATTGAATATCTTTTGATATTCAACGTCAAAAATTAATTAAATTTGCAATATGATCAATGCAACACTATAATGTTATAAATAATACTGTACAGTTTGCAATAAAATTATCAACAAATAAGTATATAATATAATTTAAAAAATATATATGTGTAAAAAATCTAATATAATAAAGAAAAAAAGAAGAAAGAAAGAAAGAAAAAAAACACAAGACAAAAAAATTTGGCACTTTTAGAAAAACAAAACTTTTTTAATAAAAATGATTATGATACATATAGTAAAGTTAAATTTTTGATTTATACATTTTGCATATAACTTGTAGATTAAAAAAATAATTTCAAAATTATATTATATTATTGTTTACTCTCTGTTTAATTATGCAACATAAATATCTCATTATCATAAGAAAAAGTAAAAGAAAGAGATTTCATTTTAATGTTTGCATATGCACCAGAAACAATTTTAGATATACATATATTATAATTATACGAACTATGAATTTCTCACATAGCTATCACGGTTGAAGGTTCTCCATATTTACGCATTTTATCATCAAGTATAAATCGATGAATGTATTCATTATCACTTTTAACTGTATATTTTGAAGCGCCGGTAAAAGCTCGTTTAATATCGTTCTTGCTGGAAACATTTAAGTAAAGAGGAAACACTATTTTAAAACTTATCGCCAAATCTCCTCGCTCGCGCCAATTTTCCGCTAATGGAAGGCCTTCGCCAGACACGATTTTTATATAATCGGGGCTATGTTTCAAAGAGGCAAGATATAATGCGTCGTTTTCACAAAATAGTACAATTTACCATGACAATAAATATCCTTACGTAATAATCGACGTTATGTTTATCCGAATCACTCTGCCGTCGATGGTATTAACCCTGATAACTGTCCCAAGTAACGATTCTTGCAAGGTAACTTTTACCATCATAAGAAGATTTGCGCCATCCCTTTCAAATACATCATGAGGCCTATCTTTGCTCGTAAAAATGATATCGCCTGTAAACATTTTAACAACAACGATTCACTAGTTTTTATAACGCGTCTATACTATTTATTATATATTTAGTTAAGAAATAAAAAAATGAACCGGGTATTGTAGATGGCGCTTCATTTCCTTCTTCGGGAAAAATAATTTTTGATCCCGTCGGCAAGCCAGGTTTAAAAGGAATTTTCATGATTTTGTTTTTAATTAATGCTTTTCCCGTGTCATCGATAATTTTTTTTTCTATATTTACTTTTTTCAGACCACCGAAAAAGACCTTTGATAATAATAAGATATATTTTATTAATATACATTAATTCTTCCCTTATTAAAAAATTTAGTAAATATCAATGCTTTTACTTCGTCTAATGTCAAATAAAAATATTTTGTTATGTTTTCCTGTTTGCAAAGTTTGCCTCGAGGTTTCTGACAATTTTCCAATAAAGATTCATTTTCTACTACGCTTTTCAAATTAGTACAAAATTTATTAGGTCCAAAAAATTCCCTATTTATGAAAAAACCATATAACATCTAGCC
>JABFPK010000610.1:0-14575 GCA_022817445.1 Habroteleia sp. ZL-2020
GTCTTATATCAGTCCAGAAATGCTTTGAAACTCATTTATATACCAAAAAAGCAATTTGTAAACACAAATATTTTTCATCCTTATGCGGAGTTTGAATTCCAAAAATCTGAAACTGGTAAACAATTTTTTCTCTATTTTTCACTTTAAACCCCATTTCCTATATTTTTTCACATCAGGGATGTCATTTAATCAACAATAATTTTTTTGACCCCTCTGAATTAAGAAGGTACCACCCCGGAATAAAGTTCAATTTTCAGTCGGATTTCAGAAACTAACATTTAAACATAGTAATATCTATATTATTCTGAAGTATAATTCAAACCTCTACAAGAAAAGCTTTATTAGATAAAGATTAGATAGATAGTATTAGTACAATCCTAGTTTTTCTGTTTTAAAATTTTAACGACTTGAGCGAACAAGCGAATGACTTGTCAAAAGAAAATTAACCTCCTTCAAATTATACATTCTTTTGGCAAGTCGTTCGCCATTATTTTATAAATAATATTAATACTTTAAAGTTCACGCTACTCTCCCACCGTTAATGAGGAACGCACATCTCATTAAATGACATAATACAATTTATTTTTTACACAAATAAAAAACGCCGTAGAAATTGACGTTGTTCAATGATGTAGAGAAATATTTTGATAAAAAAATGGTCTATGTGCAGTATAAATGAACGCACATTATTATATAAGTGATACAATGATCTCTTATTTTTTAATTTGATTCGATAAATTAATTTTCAAAATCAAAATAGTATAATTATTAATGTTAGCGCTTTTGATTATAACTTCGAAGTATTATTGCTTAATCATACTCGATTGTATTATTACTATCATTCTGATTATACAATACTGAAGAAGATTAATCTTTATAATCCGAGTTATAATAACAAATTTGCGACAATGTAATAACTAAAAAACTCTTTATAAATTATGTAGATTTTGACGTGAAGGTATCGATGATACAAAATTGTCACTAAACTTTATACTTATACAATTTTTGAAATCAAAATTGTTTTTCATTAAGCAATAGGGAAAATTAAAAAACATTATTAATATATTAAAAATGTATTTTTTATTTAGCTAAACATTTCCTAAATTACATATAATTTAATTGAATATAATGTTATAAAGAATATTACATTACAAATTATATATAAATTAATTAGTTTGTTGAGAATTAGGTTAAGTACTTTGTTATCATTAATATAATATAAAAAATTATTTTTTGTATCATTGTACGTTTAGTGTTTGTAATATAAACAAGAAAAATTAGGAAAAATTGTTTATCGAAGTAGTATTAAGATAATATTTCAATTGGTTAAGTGTTGTGCATTAAATCTCGTACATCGCGTTGTTATTGCGTGGAAATGTTTTATAGCAAAAAATAAGCAGCTTATTCATATACTGCATCCTCATAAATAAGTATTGTTGCAAATTTTTAAGCATTTTTAAATTAACAAAAACAAATTTCATAAATAATAGCCCCTGATAACAATAATTGTAAATAATTTCTAATATTCAATTTTCTAAATAAAAAAGTCATTTCCATTTCAAATAGTCAGCACAAAACAAAGCTGGATACAAAGACTTAAGTAGCAAAATTACTTTATTTTAATAATACTAATTTTGTAGTATTAAAATTAACATTAAATATATTCTACGAAATATATAGCAACTTTCTAAACGTTATTGTGAAATAAAAATGTATTTCTTAAAAAGACTCCATTATTTATATTCAAATATAATAATAATTATTTTAGTTTATTATTGGTCTTTTTCTATTAACAATAATAGGTAAATGTATGAATATTAATCGAAAAGTAATTTCAGTAGTTTTCGACAAAAACTGAATCCGTTTTGTTTTGGTTTATGTACTGCTACGTCATCGCACCAAGTATGGCGCTCAAAGCGATGACTTTGACTGGACGCATAATACGTCCTATCATCAAGGTCGACAGGTATTCGCACAAATGCATGAGGAAATGCGAAATTACCGAGCTGCGAGAAAACGTATCATAAAAAGTCTTTACACAACCGATCATTTTCAACGTCGAGGCTTGATCACGCGTCGCTCTTATCTGGCCAGATAAATCCCATCCACGTAGTACAATTGCGTTTGGCAGAAGAGTAGCATAGCTTTGTTAGCCTTCCCCTTTGGTTCGCGTTATATTCATATATGCTAATTGATTGCGTTGATTTCATTTGATCGATGAATTGATATCGTTAACGTCAGTCGCGTTTCATTGTTCTTTGTAATTATGTCGTTAACATCGGTCTGGCTTGACAGCATTACCAACATCTTCTTTACTTCGCTAACTCTTATTCCATCTCTGCTCCTCGGAATTCTCGCGATTCCGGCGGTCCAATCACTCTATCTTTTATGCCCATTTTTCGAAAATTCAATTTTTACGTCGATAAAATGATTATACTGCAACACAATCCCCCAGTGCCAATCACCCTAAATCGAATGATCAATTACTTGTTGATTGACTATTTAGAAAGTATCAGCACAAATTAAATTATATAATACTTATAATATTAATAATATATGTCGCGTCTCCATTTGTTTCATCGTATCTTTATTTTGTTTTTATTTGCAGTATCCGAGTGGAATACTTGACAATAAATACTTGATTATTGGAGTGAGAGACCTAACTACTGGCTACGATAGCACAAAACCTAACAATAAAGCTTCTCTTCCTACATCAAAATCCAGTCAGATGATCACTTTTACTTTCGAAAACGGAATGGTTACCACTTTGAGAACAAGTGGCACTGAACCCAAAATAAAATATTACAGCGAATTGTGCGCTGCCCCGGAACAAAAGTAAGTTTAAAATTTCACCAAATTCTAAAATTTAAATGATTTTTGTGAATTTGAAACTAATACAATACATTTATTGTACTATATTCAAATTACATCAATAAATATTTTATGATTTATTGATGTAATTTAAATATTTTTGAAAAATGAAATGTTAATGTCATACACAGAGACATATATAACGTAATATAACGATGTTGTGAAAAAAATAATAAAATCTGAGTATAAAAATAACGTATATATCAATTTAAGTGTAAAACAATCAGGTTTAAATCTTAAAGGGTGTTAAAAACAACAGCATTTTGTTCATTGATAGTTGTATTCACGTAAAAACTTAATTTTACAGAGATTTAAATGAATTGAAAAATATTCTCAACGAAATGATTTCTGCAATTGTAAATGAGTTCCTGCAGCCCGAAGTGAATGGACTTGTAGCTCGAAGTTCATGATTGCATACATAAATTTTCTTCTTATTGCTCACGTTATGTTCGATCAATTTATAATAGCAAATTATGATTTGTATATTATGATAGTATTATGATGTCATTTTATTTGGGATAATTCTAAGTAAATTTTAGGTTAATTATTTGTCATTATTATAGAAAAATGATTCTTATTTTCTTCAGTACAGGTTAATAAAGTTTTTTTCAATAAATCATCCACTTTTATGTAAAATATAAACAGCTTTATTTTTAAACAAAAATAGCAAATCAGCGCCTTAGTTCTTCTGTTTGTTATTTACATCTTTGAAAGTTATAGACTGTAATAAAATAATTTCATATTTTGTTTAATTATAAATAATATTATATTTGTTATGAAATTTTTAAATAATTATATACAAACCTGAGAATCGAAAAAGTCAATTAAACTTTGACGTTTAACTTTGAATCCATAAACTTTCATCTTATCTTCAATCAAATTTAAATGTATTGTTTTATATAATAAAATGTCATTATATAGTTTCTTATCATTTTCAAATATGTAACCAAATGCTTCTTTGATACTGACTTCTTTTTGCCGATGACTTTTGCTATTTTAAAAGAAATATATATTTAAGATTTTTGTTGATAAACATAAATCCATACATATTGTCCAAAGACGTTATTGTCAAAAAAATATACAGATATTATATTATAAATAACCTATTATTAAAATGGAACGCAATTTACACTGTATTACAATGTATATCAATGTTGTTTTACTTATATAGCCTTTTACATTAATATATTTAATATTTAATATTTCTTATTCTCTTATTATATACAGTCCAAATTTTAATTTAACTAAAACTTTTTAAATATCCTTACTTAGCACAATTAAATAGTTAAATTTAAATTTAGTTTTAAATGAAGAATAAATTCATTGTATAGATTATTTTTTTCATTTTAATTAATCACACAACTATTAAAAAATAATTATACTACATATTGTCGTGATTACTTCAATGAAGTATATTTAAAGTTTTTTAAAATATGAGAAATTATTGCTTTTACTATTTACATATTTATACAATCATGATATATACATTTATATATTAGAAATATTATAAAATTATGTTAAATATTAAATTATAAAAAATCTTAGAATATATTATTCTGATAAGAATAATAAAAATTGTTCTTACTATATAAACTTAATTAATAATTTAAGACAACTTAAGAAAATGTTAAAATCATTGTTTCCGTCAACCGATATTACAATTATAGACTTTAATGTTAATGTGATACATATAAACATATTTAAACATCTAATTTAAGAAAAATAGGTACCCTTCCAAATTAATAGGAGAATGTTATTTATAAGAATTTAATATTAATTAAAAAAAGAAAATGAGAGCAAAGAATAATTGTTGAAAATATGGATTTTTTATTGTTTTCATTTTTCACATTTATTCTATAACGAATATTAAATTTTCAAGTATAATAATATTTTCCCATTCATTTGAAAGAGTACTGTTCCTGTTAAATCAAAAAATGCAAAATCATATTTGCATAAATTATAATAACACTATAATTGCAATTTGCGACTGCAATACCATATATCTAAACAACAAAATTGGTCATTGTATATGTATTGTTTTTATTTTTAGTATTTATGTTGAGATAATTGCAATTTTTTAAATTCCATCTATATTATTCAATAACATTAGAAATACATTTTTTTTAAATTTAAAAAACATTTTGCGCATTTATCGTTGCTTTTTATATACATACTATTAAAACTTTTTATTAATAAACTAACTATAATAACTTAATTATATATTATTTACCCTTTATTTTTTTTATTGTAACTATTTTGTTCCGTCGATTTTATTGTAATATCTGTTTGATTCTTTTGTTTAATTTTAACAACTGGTTCGTCATCACTGGACGTTTCTGGTTCAGTTAATTGTTTTAAACGCTCTTCTTTATAAATACGTGTTAAAAGTTTTACTGCCGTCTTGCGGGGTTGAATTTTGAATCCTCGTTTCTTTAACTCTTTCTAAATAGAGGTTTTATATAAAAATATGTATGGTAATTACTTATATCAAAATATTTTATTAATCGAATTTACAATAAATTTAATTTAGTGTTTCCATGATTATACAGATTAATACAATTGATTAAATAATATGTAAAATATTTTATTTGTTTTTCGAAATCCGATGCAAGTATACCTGTATTTCTGGAGTATCCATAGCATTAATATCTAGTACTGATGAACTTTTCGATGCATACACTTTTTTTGTAATTGTATTATCTACCTTGTTAAAGAAGGAACTTTTATCTCTTTTCGATTGATTTTTCGATGACGAATCCTTAATTCCCATTAAAGAAGACTTGTCAATTTTTGTTGGTGTAGCACAAATATTTTCGCTTTCTATTCTTGATATTTCTTTGTTTGTTTTTTTCTTATGCATTTCATTTTCTCCGACGTTAGATGTTTCAAAATCAATGTCACATAGCATTTCTATATCATCTTCCATTGGATGATTAAATAATACACTGTTGCTTGGACTATAATTTATTGATACAGCATCATTTGATGATTCGTTTCTTTCAGTTACACTTTTATTTCCCTCAGAATTAATATATTTTTCATAGTCACTATCAGACATATCTGAACTTATTAATAATTTCCTTTTTTTAAGAGCTACAGTACGATTTTTTTTAGAAGTTCTTTTGCGAGTGTGACTTTCTGACGAATAATTGGAACCGGAAAATGATTTCGAAATTGGAGATTCAGGATCTGAATCTAACAAAAGAATCTCTTGCAGCTCTGATTTATTCAACGGAGAACAGTTTTGTTGTAATATGTTCTCTTTTTCTTTAGTAACATTTGATTCAATTTCAAAGAGAGCTTTACGATATGTAGCAATACTATTATTTGCATGATTTCTCTTGTACTTTGAGTACATTGACATTTCATCTATTTCGATTTCCTCATTTGAATCAGAATTGTATGATAAATCGATTGATGTTATTATTTTATGTTTAGATTTTAAGGTTTCCGCCATTAGATCGTTTTCTAACGAAGCAGCTTGTGAAGTAGACAGCGATGTACTTCCTAATGTTATTTCTTTTGTTGTATGCTTTTCGGGTGATATTAATGGAGTTTTTTTTGAACACATAAGATTTGTTTTTAAACTGCAATTATCTTTCTGTGGAGTCGAAATTGATATTTCGGATGAATTACTTATAGATTTAAAAGGAAGTGTCGAATATGTTCTTGTTGAGTTTCTTTTTAATGATTCCTCTAAGATTGTGAGAGCTGACTTTGGATTAGAAGGATTATTAAGGTCTTTATCATCGGTAAAATTAGTATTTCGATTCCTTAAATAAAAATGGAGAATTATTTTAAAATTGTAACAAGTTAAATATATCTTAAAATAAATTGATTACGTTTAAAGTAAAGGTAAAACATTTTACTAAATAAATAATAATACTATATTTTAATAAAAATATAATTTGTCTTGTACTTTAATTAAATATGCTAATCGTATTATTTCTCAAAACATTTACATATGTAAAATATATTAAAATATAATAAAATGTAATTACTTATAAATATTTTATAATTTTACTTATACATATAATCAGCATTAGCAATACAATTTTTAAAACATAATTAAATTTATAAACATACTTTTTAGCGAACTTATTTTTCTTCAGTTTTCCTAAAAATCTTAATGGAGAGTCAGTTGAATCATCAAGTGACAATCCTTTCTCACTTAATTTTTGCACATTTCTAATAAAAAGACTTAATTCAGAGGTTGGATTCTTATTATCCTCCGCAAATGAACTCTCTATAGAAGTTATATCATTATTTTTTATCTGTGTATTTATTTCTTCCAAATCTTCTATTTTATCAAGTGGGTTTTCTTGAATAGAATTTTTGTTATTACTATCTGATGTTGGATAATTTTCATCATAAACGCAAATTATACTTCCTTTATCTTTATTTCTTGCTTCTCCTGAATAATTTTGAACTTCAAAACTATCTTCATCAAACATATCTGGCGAATCACAACTGACATTATTAAAATTATTTATTCTTTGCTCATTATTAACTATATTTTTTATCTCTTCATCCTCCTTTTCAATAATATCAGCTTTGTTTAGTTTGTCTTTATCACTTTGAAAAAAATCTGGTTTTATAACCAAATCCATCATTTCTATAAATTTATTTGCTTTTAAATATGTAAATAATTCTGTTATTCCGTATTTTCGTGCAAGCTGACGTATTTGTGCCAGCATATTTTCATTGTTGAGAACATGTTTTTCTCGTTGGATAACACCACAATAAATAAATTCTAGAAACGCAAGAGCAATATTTCTTTCAACGGTATTCCATGTAATTTGTTCTTTAATTTTCGGAAATTTTTCGCTATTGCAAACTTCTATGTCATTTAATAAAGTAGGTGCTCTTATATACAAAACTAATCTGTGCACCCAAATTATGCGTTCATTTTTAACAAAAATTATCAAGTCACTTGCAGAACTATCATTAAGCGCATCTGCCCAATTTTCAATTAATGTATTGATCGATCGTTCATTTGATTTATCAATAGTTACTGATAAATTTAAATTTTTTGAAGAACTATTAAACGAATTTTGCATATTTATATTTCCTTTTTCTATATATTCATTGAATTCCTAAAATTATTATTATAATATATTATATATATATATATATATATATATATATATATATATATACACCCAATGCCGATTAATCGTCACTTAACTAAACAGTTAGTAAGATTTATTTATGATGGTAACACTAGTAAATGTAATAGAAATGAAAACCAATATTCTGCTGTTCGTTTATCAGAATTAACATTGATAACATAAATGAATCTTTCTTTCCGAGTCAATGGCATTGAGTTCTTATCATTACTTATCATACACGTATTTGATTAATATTAATTTAATTAAAATAATATATTTAATTAAAAATAATATATTTATTTAAATAATATATAAATTTAAACCATATTAATTTATTACATTTTTCTAAAAAAAATCAATATTTTAAAATTGTATAGTAATATATATTGTTTAACTCTTTTTTATTAACAAAATACATTAAATTTAAATACAAAAATATTTTAAGAAAATGAATGTTCAATAAATTACAAAATAATGTAAATGTATATGCAACAAAATATATAATTAATAATATTAAGCCATTATATACTTACTAGATTATGCTTTATGCTAGTAAAGAGTGCATATTGGTCCAAAATGGACGAAAATAATATATCTTCAGTTATTCTTAAAAGACTACTGCAATCCCACAATCTGTTACCCTAAAAATAATACAATTTGTTATTATTGTACATTAACATCTAAATAATTATATATTATGCTATTAATGAGAAAAATTGATAAATCCACGCGACTTACATTCACCTTTATACGCCAATGTTTCCACGACTTATACGATTAGCAAATAATAATATTGTCAATAAGTATAGTAAAAAATGATATATTTAGAAATGCATTAAACTCGTGAATTGGACAAAATAAAATTATATATGGTATTATTATTAATCGTGTAATAAAATTACTTAAGGCGATATATCACTCGTTGTGAATGTTTAAATTGTCAGATTTCCGCCAAAATTATATTTTTGCAAATATTAAAACCAATAATTTAAATTTTTGAAAAACGTTTTTTTTCAACCAATCCCTAGATAATTAAATTTAGAATATTTTACAACAGTTTTTACCTATTGCAACATTTATCATAAAGCTAACTATTGGAATGAAAAAGTATGTAAAGTGTCCTAATCTATAAACAGAAGATACATTTTTATTCCAATAGTTAGCTTTATGACGAATGTTGCAATAGGTAAAAACTATTGTACAGTTTTCTAAATTTAATTATCTAGGGATTGGTCGAACGCTATTTCAAAAATTTAAATTATTGGCTTTAATATTTGCGAAAATATAATTTTGGCGGCAATTTGGCTATTCAAACATTCACAACGAGTGACATATCGCCTTAAAACATATATAAAGCACTAAAATATTCTACTTATTAAAAATTTTTATAGAATAAAATAATTCATTTCAAATAAAAATGAAACAATTTTGAAAATAATTCGTAAACATAAATGAATTTATGTATCTGAAGGTGCAAAAAAACATATATACGGTCATGGTATTTTTCGACTAGCAATTTCATATCATTTTTTATACTTCCAAAAAAGTGATTACTAAACAAATTGTAATCAACCGTTGAATTGCACAATATTCGTGAGATAATTCAACGAATCTTGTATTTCTTCAATTATATTATATTTTATCATATATATTTTACTACCAAGTTTCTTGTTAATTTTGAAACCAGAACTATTACATATTCAATTTCCATTATCATTGCTATTTGAACTAGTGTCTGTTCATTACGAATAAACGTAAACATATATTAAATCTACTATTCTACTTTTATAGGTAAATATAAGTTTAAATATTTACTTTCATCTTATTATTTTACATTGTTTTAATAGCATTCATTTTAAGTTAATTGTACGTAGATAATCCATATCGAGATTTCATATTCATTGCAATACATCTATTCAGTTTATTGTCTTCCGACAAAGGAAAAAATATTTAAACATGTCTGTCACAAATTTAATAAACACAGGATGCAATAATTTGGATGAGAAAATTAATGAATGGATTACGTGGAGTAAGGTATAATACATTCAATATATTGTCTCTATGAATAGTTAATAATAATAATTAATATAACCATTTATTGTTCAAACATGTTATTTTATGAATAGTATATATATATACTATTTTCCGTACAAACGTTACTCCTAGTGTAATAAAGCCCGTGTACGCGAAACTATTTCCGTGTCCATTTGTCAGAAATAACGCGTGTTCAAGGTGTATGACTGTGAACTGGAGAATAGGATTATTCCAATGCACACAAATATTTGTAAGTTTTATACATTAAAAATAGCAGAATTGTAAGTTCCAGGAAAAACGATCAAATGTATTTCTCGACATAATAACATTTTAGTATCCTTTGATTTTTTTATTAATAATGCTTTTGTATTGAACCTAGGAATATAGGGGGGTAATTTTCAAATCTAACCAAATCAACAACGAAAACCTTTTTGTATATTAATTGATTGATTCCTTCGCTTTTCTAACACTTAAGGAAAAATGATTAACTAATTATCATGAATAATTCCCGGTGCACCGACAAATGGACACGGAAATATTTTCACGTACACGGGTTTTATTGCGATAGGAGTTTAACGTTTGTACGGAAAAAAATTTCCTTGTACACGGGAATTCGACCGTGGAATGTTTCCGTATAAATGTACACAGAAGTTCGGCTAACTACTCCCATTTATATTTAATATTTATATATATTATTATCAATTGGATAATTCTGCCCTTATAGTTATAAAATGAATACATTCATTAATATGTAAAATACCCCATGAGTCGTAAACTGTGAGTTATAAAAAATGTTCAATGACCCGTAGGCTGTGCTAATAGCCTCAGCCAATAGTATATAGTTATAATATTTTGTACAACCCAAGTCAAATGGAGCCATTGTCACAAAAACTATCACTGTAGTAAAATATGAGAAACAGTATAACAGTATACCAGATATATAATAAATATAACGAATCATGTAATTCAAATAATTTTTCATATATTATTATAATTTCTTTTCATTTACAGAATTCTACTTCTATTAATGAAATTCAAGAATTAATAAAAAGTAAAGATGTTAAAGTTCTTTCTAATTTATTTCTTCGAAGACTTGAATTTGGTACTGCTGGTCTCAGAGGTAAAATGGGACCCGGATATAATCAAATGAATGATTTAGTAATAATACAAACAAGCCAAGGACTTGCAAAATATCTTGAAAATACAGCTTTAAATGTTGTTGATAAAGGAATTGTTCTAGGTTACGATGGTAGGCATAATAGTAAAAGGTAAATTGCTCTATCAGAGAAATAAATGTAGAAAATATTTGGATTTATATATTCTAAATCTTATATTTAGTTTTAAATTATTAAATATGATAATTTAGGCATTAAAAACTACTTTTTATCTTTTTTTCCTGATATTATTTCTAATTGTAATTTTTAAAAATAATGTATATCATTTAAAAGTGTTGATTAAAAAATTATTAAATAAATGTTGTTTTTATTTGAAAAAGAAAAATAAAATATAAAATTACTAAATAACTATTTCTAGATAGGAAATGATTTTACAATTTTTTTATATTTTTAAAATCAGAATTTATAATTGTTAAAGAAATGACTTGTTTAAATTATTAAATGAATATAATACATAATTTATTATAATTATAGATTTGCTGAGTTAACTGCAGTAATATTTATAAATAAAGGCATCAAGGTTTACATGTATCCTAAAGTTTGTCCTACACCATTTATTCCATATACTGTATTAAAATGCAAATGTGCAGCAGGTGTAATGATAACTGCATCACACAATCCTAAAGATGATAATGGTTATAAAGTATACTGGGAAAACGGATCTCAAATTATATCTCCTTATGATAAAGGAATACAAAAGTGTATATTGGAATGTTTAGAACCAGAAGAGTCTTCGTGGGACATATCGAGCATTTATAAGAATTCACTATTTAATAATGATCTTAATGAAGTTATGAATAGTTATTATAAGGATTTGAAGAAATATTTGTTATATCCAGATAACAACCATAGCAGTAATTTAAAATTTACGTATAGTGCTATGCATGGAGTTGGCAATGAATACATGGCACGTGCTTTTGAGACATCAAATTTAAAGGTTTATTTTTCTGTATGAGAAAATAATTAAATGAATAATTATAATCTCAATATGCCTAAGACGTTTCTTTTTTATTCAATAACAATGAAAGGGGTGACATTTAGGAACAAACTAAAATAAATTCATGGGACTTATTCTTTTCACTTAATCATTTAATTGTTAGCCAACATTTCGTTCTTTTTGCAAGAACCTCATCTAAGCTACATACAAAAAATATAATTTAGAATATAATTTTGAATAACACTTTATAAATTTTAAATTAATTTAAAAAATTTTCTCAATCACAATTTTAATTTAAATTAATTTATAATTTATAAATTGTTATTCAAAATTATATTCTAAATTATATTTTTTGTATGTAACCCTGATGAGGTTCTTGCAAGAAAACGATAAGTCCCATGTATTTATGTTATTTTGTCCCTAAATGTCATCCCTTTCACTGTTATTTATTTGTATGTATTTAATTATACTGTTCTCTTAAGTTATTTTTAATGTAAATCCAATTTTATCAATAATTTTTAGTCGTTTATTACTGTTGAAGAACAAAAAGACCCAGATCCAGAATTTCCAACAGTTAAGTTTCCAAATCCAGAAGAAGGAAAAAGTGCTTTAGATTTAAGTATAAAAACAGCAAATGAGAACAATTCTACAATAATTTTAGCTAATGATCCAGATGCTGATCGACTTGCCTGTGCAGTCAAAATTGATACGTAAGAATTTACATATAATTCAATAAATCAATAAAATATTTATTAAAAATACGTAACATTATAGTATAATTAATGTTGTTTTTGTAGAATGTTTTTTAAGTTGTCTAGATTTTATAATTCTTTATATAATTAATTATTTGTAATTAATAATAATTTTATAAAATACAAAATATATTATTAATTTACACACTATTTTTGCAATTTCTAACTCTTAATTTTATTCCGAATTTAAAAAGTATTCTATTAATAATGTTAAATATATTAAAAGCGATTTTTTAATGGCAATATTTAAGATAACAAAGTATTTGTTTAAAATGAGAAAAATGTTTTATTATTAATTTAAAATATTATGTATATTTAAAAATATAGTATTATTTTTATTGAATAATTTTAATCGAAATTATTTCACTTGCAGAGAAAACTGGCATATTTTTTCAGGTAATGAATTAGGTGCTTTATTAGGATGGTGGATGTTTCACATTTACAGAACTCAACATCCTAAAAGTGATTTGAAAAATGTGTACATGTTATTTTCAACTGTATCCAGTAAAATATTAGCATCAATGGCTAAAAAACATGGCTTCCAGTTTAAAGTAAAAACAAAAACTTTTTTTTGCAAATTTTGTTTAAATATAAACTATAAAACTATTTGTAGCTATAACTATAAGACTATACTTTAATTATGTGTATATGAATGTACTATAGAAACATTTTTTATTTTATTATTTATTATATATTATAAATGAAAAATATTTTGTTTAACTTACTGTTTATTATTTATATTTTGTTCTACATTATATTTATAGGAAACGTTAACAGGTTTTAAATGGATGGGAAATAAAGCATTTGAATTAATACAAAATGGTAAAACTATTTTATTCGCTTATGAAGAAGCAATTGGATTTATGTGTGGATCATCAGTTTTTGATAAAGATGGAATAAGTGCAGGAGTTCGACTTGCTGAAATGGCGGTATATTTAGAAACCCAGAATATCACACTTCTAGATAAGTTAAACCAAATATATAATGAGTAAGTATGGAATAAAATAAAAATATTTAAATGAAATTTATATAAATGATTTATTCGTATTTGAAATAATGTTTCATTTCCTAAGATATGGACATCATATAAGTGATAATTCATATTGGATATGTTATGATCAAGACATTGTAAAACGGATTTTTGAACGTCTGAGAAATTATGATCAGAAACCCAATACTGTAAGTATAATTACAATTAAAATTGTTAATAATAGTAATTCTTGCGACATTTTTACGACTCTTGAGAATAAAGAGATATTTTAAATCTTGGTTGTGAAAAGAACTACTTCAGAAAACTGTTATAAAAAATGATATCACAAAATATGGCTGTAAGAGATATTTCATTGTATTTGTGAAATAGGGAATAACTCAAATACTTGTTGAATAGCAGGATATCTAAACTCCTTATAAAAGGGATATTGCTTTTTATTGCTAATGACTCGCATACTAAAACAATTAAGTAATTTATCCAGTTTAGCACATATATTTATAATTCTGCCGCAAAATCTCTATGAGATCTTTACGAAAAACTTATAAATATTTAAATAATAGATAGATAATATTAACACAAAACTAGTTTTTTTATTTTAAAATTTTTCATTTTGCAATAGCATATTTTCGCGATTTCAAAAATTTGATCTAATGGAGTGAAGATACAAACAAAAATGTCTTATATCAGTCCAGAAATTCTTTGAA
>JABFPK010000611.1:0-14574 GCA_022817445.1 Habroteleia sp. ZL-2020
ATTCAGACCATTTAATTTTTGCAATCTCGATGCCATTTATTATTAATTTTAAAAAATATCTAAATTATATCTGTCATACATGAAGAAAAATAATATTTAAAATTCTACCATATTTACTAGATTTCTCGGACTATTGGGAACAAACTAAAAAATGCATTAGACAGTAAAACTCGTTACGTTTTCCGGGAGATATAAATCGATATATATTGAATATTTCTAGATCATTTTCACCATATTGTCTAATAAAATGTTTAATTTAAAAATATAATAAAATTTTAAATATTGTTATTCTCCGTGTATTTATCGTCGTAGAATCTACATCTGCAATCAAAAATTTATATTTGAGATTGGGAGGTCAGATTTCACTTATCAATTCTAATTTTACAAACCATTTTAAATACAAAATTATTCATCCAAAAATAAAATATAATGGAATTATTCATAATATCGAATTTCCGTATCGTTATTCTTGTAGAACAATTCCGATGCACTACTTAGATTATCTCAAAAAATAGTTTTGCAAATTATTCGAATGTTAAAGTATTGGAATATAAGTAGATTAATAGTTTTTTATACATACAGCCACGTATACATATATAATTTATATATTATATATTTCTCTTTCTTATTTACTCTACTCACTTTTATATAGTTTAGTAGCATATAATATGATCCGAAACATAATGTGAAAACAGGAGTAATAAAAAGTAAGTCGAAAAGTATATTATTGACACGAGGTATTTTCTAATATCGCATCCAACAACAAAAAGAATATAGGATTGGCATTACCGTAGCAATCCCTACGTAAATACTTGGGCGATAGAATTGAAAGTTCTCGTTTACTATAAGCGTAGAACATGTGAAATCAAATTCTGTTAGTTTTATTTGCTATGGTCAAATTGCTGTTCCAACGTTACATTTTTATTAAATATTACTGAATATATATTAATTAAATAAACCTAAATTGCTTACATTTTAATCTGCTGAATTTAAAATCGTATTTTATATAGATAATGATATATTTTCGATATATCGATTTGATACATTTTTAACAACTTCGTGAACATTTGCACAACAAAAAAACGGACACAGTTATTTACAGAGAAATTGAATAATTGAAATGCAACTTAATAAAATTATTGTTATTTAATTATTATTTCCTTCCAAGCTTTTTTAGCTTCTATAAAATAACAGGAAAAAGTGTATAATACATTGGTTTGAATTGCGTTAACTTTTCTTTTTAATTAATTGACGTGAGACTACTATAGCATTAAAGAGATGCAATTTAAGATAACAAAAAGTACAATTCAAGAGGTTCGGATATTAAGTGCCGTATATTTCAGATACAAAGGAGCTTTTTTAAGAGGTTATAAAAGTCAGAATTTAATTTATTCAAAATAATTAAAAACATATATATTATTTTTCATTAATAATTTAGAAATAAACAACTTAATAATAAAATTAGATTAAAGCTTGTGCAAACAAATTCGAAATAACATAATAATAAATTTTACGTGACGAAAAAACTAAAAATTATCATGCTGTTAAAATGAGCATGGCAGTTTGAAAAAATGTGAATTCTTACACGTTGGAGGGAGAAACAGTAAACGGTTACATATGTACATGTATAATTTTAAAATATTTCATGTCGAAACCAATAGAGAAACAACGTTATCGGTTAGAGTCTTGTTTAACAAGTCTATTTTGTAAGTTATATCATATTAGATGTTGCGATTAACAAGATCAATTTGCAATTTAACCGATTAGCTCAAACTAATGGTTAGATTAAAAATATTATATTACAATTTCTATGATTTTGAACTTTAATCAATTTTAGTTTTAAATTTCCTCAGTAAATCATAGTCCGGAAAAGCATAATTCAGTAGAAAAGTACCAATAACGTTTTGTAATATAATAGTCAATGGAGAAATGCGTTGCATTTAATTTATGTGCATGCAATGCGTACGGATGCAAGCATGCGATGAATATGTATATATTAATATATATTTTCAAATAAATATATTCACATGTAGCTATATGCGTGTAGCTGTAGTAATCTGTGTGAAATAGTATTAGTATTAGTATTTTACAATTTTTGATGTAATAGGAATTATGAATTACAGAACTAATGATTTTTTTTGGCTGATGAATATATTATGTTACATTTCAATTAATTTTATTGTTATTCTGAATCTGGGAAGTCGACAGCATTGATTTTCCTAAGATTATACTGAAAGCCGTAAGTTCCACAGCTCTACAGAAACATTTAATTTAATTAACTTAACTGCAATCAAATTTACTATATTCTATAAAATCTAATGAGCTGTTGCGCTATATTTTTATAAGTGAAATTTTCATTTACAATTTGGATATTTTATATATTAGACGAGTATTATCAATTACGATTAACGTAAGTTTTTAATCTTCATAAAAAATGTTTAATTTTTAATTAAATTTGTTTTTAAAAAATTAAAATTGTTCAATAATACGATTACGTAAAGTTATTGATAATTCTCAAATTAAAATGAGTTTACTCTATTATTTCAATGAATTTACATATTTAAACTAAAGGAATCAATAAATAATTTGTGAAACATTGAGAACTATCGAAACTTTTTTATTCTATGGAAAAATAAACTATTTGAAAAAATATCTGTATGTAAACTTATACATTGACGTCAATAATGTTTCACGAAACCACAAAAAAACTCATATCGAAACTTAACCTCGCGCTAAATAACGTTCCTTCAATAGTTTTCCATATTAGAACAACGACAAATATAACTCATCCTTACAAATCTTTGAAATCTACCGCATTCTAAAAGCAGCGATATAGAAGTAAACGTGAAATCAAATGCAAGAATTTTAATAATTCTTCATTAATATTTATAACTGTTTTAATTTCTATATAATGAAATTTACTAATTATCAATTATATTTTGTTTTACTTCATACGTATAATTAATCATTTATTATTTATTAATATAGTAAATGATATTAGTTAATTTTTACTTTTATTTATAGTAATTGCCATTCATTGATTTATCTCTGATATTTTCGAGAGTATTACAAGCGGAATGCGAGGTTTGTATCGGTATGCATTGAAAAATGTTAATAATTAAACTAAATCTATGGTATTATTTAATTAAAGAGATTCAATTTAATAAATTTTTAATTGTAATAATAAGTAATGCGATTACTTCTAACGAACTCAATATTGTACATATGAAATATCATATAATAAATATGACGTTTTTCAAAAATATTCCATAAACAAGTACAATAAAAAATAGATGACTTTTGTTACAATTTAGAAAATTTTTTTCTTTAATACGTTTACAAATAGTGCACCGTAAACCGATAAAAATGCAACGATTTAAATCATTTTACACCGAATAATAATTTTTATATTGTATTTTTTATAAAAGAATTATTTTTTATTTCGAAATTATTTATTTACTCAATTCTTTAACATCAGAATTTCCTGATGTGTACTATCTGCAAAAGTTCATGGAAAATTATATAGTTGAAATTGTAAGATTACGCTTGAATATATAGCTCACTATAGAAATTTATTAATTCTTGTTTGTGTAAAGCAAAGAAAAGTAATTACAATTAAAACTAATACTCAGTTAAGGCAACTGTAAAATTCTGTTGAGTTTTTAACGGCAGTTTGTTGTTAGGTTAAATGCGATACTGTAGTTGGTCTTACGGCACAATTATAGTAATTTCAACTATAATTTTTAGTGAATGAATTCCCGTGAAAGTCACTTCAATTCATTTTAACCTATAAATTGTGTTCGTGCTGAAACTCTTAGAATTCAAAAAGTAAAACTTTAATTAAACATGTTTTAATGTTATTTAGATTTATTCGATATACAATAATGAATGTTATATATGCACAATGTTTATATATAAAGTTTTACTTTTTTAATAAAATACTAAAATATTATAATGAAGCAAAAACATATTTTAATTCTCAATTCTTTATAAGATGGTTACATGTAATTATATTACTATATCATAAAACCATATTTTATATATTTTTATGCTTTTTGTTTTTTTCATCACACTTACTATAATCTGTTTGCATTACACAAATATTAATTTTCATAATATCATATTTTTTGTAAAAATGAGATGAATGAATGAAACATGTGCGAAACAAATATCTGCTATACATAGATTATACATTGAATTGAAAACAAAAAAATTATTTTTATTTTAGTTCAATAATATGTATTTGAAGGTAAACATATTTTCTTAAAAAGTAACAAAATATTCAATATTATATTTAGTAAACAATAAATATTACGAATGTCTAAAAAAGTCAACAAATTATATAAGTTAAATCAATAAGTGTGACTAAAATGAAATTGATCACTAGTGCTTCCAACAGATGAAAACCTTGAATATTTGTTTAATAAATTTTTAAGAAGGTATGCATCTATAAATTTACGATTTTAATCCAGATAAAGCCTTATGTTTAATGACTGGCGAGATTCTCTCTTAGTCATACTAAATAAGAGAGAGGGAGAAAGAGAGGATTAGGGATCAAATAAGCATTGATTTCTCAAGGATTTTAAGAGGACTATAGTTGAAAAATAAAAATAGAATAATTAATCTAGCTTAAATCTCTAATGAAACATGCTTAAATTTTAACTAAAGAATTATAGATCTTGAAAAGTATGTTAATCCATTTATATATGTATATTATTAATTGCTATCATGATTCTCTAATTAATTATGCTATAATTTTACTTAAATAAAAAACATACGAAAGAAAACTTCATCATTTAATGAAGTATAGTAAATAATATATATAATTATATATATATAATTATATTATTCTCAGTAACAGTAATAAGATTAATAATGTCGTTTAATTCAATTCATTAGACAATACACAATTGGTATAAAACAATAAATAATAAATATTCACAAAAAAATTCTTTTTTAGAAATAATTGCAAAAGTTTAATGTTGGAACTTTCCACTAAATAATGGATATAACTTTTGAAATTAGGAATTTTTTGCAAAATTGTTTAGAGTAAAACTCATTTGGTTTTTAACCCTAAATAAGAAATTATATAAATTTTTTTAAGAATTTGACGTTGACTGGTGGAGCATGGATCTGGGACAATGACGCAATTTCAAACGAATATTTTCCAACTTTTTCTGTAACAAGCATTGCTACAAATTTTGATATTTCTGCTATTTCTACCAACTTCTCGCAGTAGATCTTTATAAGAGCAACTTATGAATCCGTTAGAAATTATTCTCTGATTATGCCATAGCATGCACATAGATCTTTTTTGCAAATGAAATGACTTCGAATAAAAACAAATAGGTTCATTAGAAAACAAGAGCTGCGCTGAACAACTTTTAATGAGTAAAGCATTGAAATACTTAAAAATATTTGCGACGGAACGGTCAAAAGGATCGGAATGTCTCATGAGAAAAATGAAATTTATCTTTTCAACTTTAAATTATGTACGCTGTGCCTTTGTTAGCTCATATTCAAGACAGTAACAATTGATAAAACCGAGTTTTATAACTAAACTTTTATCCGCGCATAATTTCGAAAACGACATAATAGTTAAAGCCGATAAATCTTGGCGTAACTTTGTCCAATAAAATTCCAAGCAAACCCACCTGCGAAAAATCGTCTTTGTGCGTCGAGAAACAAGAAAACATAGAAATTTTATTATCATCAAAAGATGAATGAGAGGATCGAAATGGAGGTGGTGCGCATGGTGGGGGGCTACGCTCGTCGGGGTGGGGAGTTCCGGGGGTCAACGGCGGGGGCAAGGGCGGCAAAGAAGGGAGCGAAAGAGAAGAGCCGCGAAAGCGTGAGAGGGTAGTGATTGCGCTACAGTCGCAACGCGACACCCCCACGAGCGAAATCGCGCGCGCGATCTTGGCCGAAAAGTGGTGCAATATTCGCCGGCAAACATTCCGTCGTTCGAACCAACCTCGAACGGCGATTTTCAGTCTTCTTTGGAGCCGATTTTTCGCAGGGGTAAGTTTGCGCAAATTTCGGCTGCGTTTTTCAAACGATATGCAAAATTGTCAACCCCTGGTCACAGCCTTTTCTCCAGTCAATCTCGAACAACCGTTTTTCGAACGCGAGAATCTTCGAGCCGGACACTTTATTTGAACGATAAAAAAAATTTTTCTTTTTACGATAATGTCGATATTTTTTCTCAAATTATACGGATGCGGTTGGAAGACATCGAAAGTGGCTTTTTATCCGCATTTGGCTGGCCTATTTGTCTTTTTAATGGCCAACGACTCTTGCAATAAGCCCGCTCCGAGACGAGCCCTGGACTTCTGCCAATGACTAGCTGACGATGCGAGGAAACCTGTTGATGATCGTCGTGAATGAGTATTTTTATGCTACGCTGTCGCGCGAAAGTGGCCGTTTCGTTCTGTGAATATCGAATTCGTACCGTGCCAGAGATAAGTGTTTTTTGTTGTGGCAAATGTTGTTGGTGACACGAGTGAAGGTCGAGAAGTACGCAAACGAAAAGTTTGCAATCTCAGTCACGCTTGAACGCCGTTCACCCCTGCTAAGCAAAAACCAAATTTTCAACTTGCTTTCGGGAATACCCAACTACGCAACCACTTGCCATTGCTGTTACGCGTTATATGCATAACGTTGAGTACTTAGTCGTTACTGCTAGATATTGATAATGATTATTAGGGTTATTATCAACATTATTATTGTTACAATTGTAGCAATTGAACGTAGAAATGTAATTCGAATTGCTGAGTTAATTTCAAAAATTATCTTCAATTTGCAAAGCAAAAAATGCGCAGAATTTAGATTATCCAAAAATTCTTTAAATTCCTTTGTAACATGTAACATTCGTTAAAAATAATAAAGATTTGTGTTTTGTATCGTTCACGTTATTAGAGCCTTTCATGTCAGATTATATATTTTTAACAAATTTATACAGAAATACTAAATAATTGTGCTCTGCATATATATTCAAATGCTAAACTCTTTTATGCTCTTCCACTTTTTTTTTTACTTTCTACGAACAGTTTTCATTTAAATATTAATTTTTTAAAATCGAGAAAATAAAGTAACCTTTAATGCTTTACTTTCTCTTATAGAAGGTTTTAGCATTTTAAAAATTGGAAAGATTAATTTGATATGCAGATTTTTCGTAATTTATAAAGTAGAGGATTTGTTTTATTTTAATTTTATTATCCCCCTATACAATTTAATACAATATTTCATCTGCGGAGAAAAACATATGAATTGCCAAGGAATTAAGTCGCATAATTAAGGACTTTTCGCTAGAACGGTTAATACTTTTCTTTCATGCGTTCCTTAAGCTGTCTATTCTTTTTATTTCAAATGCATATAAACATAATATAATACTCTTGTTACACCGCTCACTTCGCTTTGTTAAACCGTGACAACTGTAATGAAGTCGAATCTATCGAGTCAAATTATTTTTGAACGCATCGTTCCAATTTTTCATTTCAAGTTTTCATCAACTAGAAATATCTCTGAGACTTTGGAATTACAACTCAAATTGACGACAAACATATTGTGAAATCCCGAGAGAAATCGATCCAATTTGTCATATATTCTTTATAAGTTGAAAGTAAAGTAGCATTTATCTCGTTCACTTATTCAGCGACTTCTTTCGCCAAAGCTTTATCAGTTGACATCAGTCTGGCGAGTCGCGGGCGGCCTTTCGAAAGTATTTGAAATCTGCCTCTGACAACGATTAACACCCTGACACGTGCACTGATGCGATTATAGCAAGACGATGGGAAAACTTTTACCGAGTGCCTTGGGTGCACCGAGTAGTGTACATTAATATCCTGAGTAAAAGCCTGTGGTAATTTCTTTTCCGCTTGAAGTTTTTGGTCGACAAAAACGTGATCCGCTGTGACGGCAATTGTTTTAATGCCAGACTTGTGCGTTTTCGTTATATTACATCGGAGGTGCAAACTTGAAAAATGAAACGTTAAATTCTTCCGAGTAAATTGGATGACGTGACGTAGTGTTTACTACTGATATTTTACGTGTCGCTGTAGCACATCGCTATACTGATGAATTTTGTTCCATCATGCAAATAATTATTGCGAAAATACTCGACGCAGTTTCAATTTTAAGACGAAATTAATAGAAATTAAACAATTTCTAAATTTCTATTAAAAAAATGTTTTTTTTTCTTATTTAAATATTTTGTCTTTCCAGTTTTCAACGGTGAATATATTTGTATTTAATATTACTTCGATAAAACAGTGTAAAAGATTTTTTTCATTAACAACCGTAGTTTTTATTCGGAATAAAACATTGTAAAACAATTTGTATTTAAAGGAATAACGTTTACGGTGGCATTTAGATAGAAATTTTCTTTAACGACAATGATATTTTATAGGCACAAAATCCATTACGGTTTATAATAACTTTATAATAGTATTTATATAAAGAAAATTGAAAGCCATACGCAAGGTGTAAAGTATGGATTTAAGTAGAACGCTGATATTATTCAGCATATTTGATTAATTTTATGACAACGCACATGCATTATTTTTTTCATTAAACATTAATCAATTTACAATGAAGCATGTGCTGTAGTTTTGCATACATTTTTCATTATTAAATGCAATTAAAATTTTAATTTCTTCTTCAATTTTTATGGCACGTAACAATGTATGTTGACGTTTCTATAACAACGTATGTTTATTTAACAATAATTATCGTACATGCAATTAAAGCAACGCGTTCAACATTCAAACCAAGTTAAACATTACCTTAAACTTCCTCAGCTTAATACACTTTTTATTATACAGCCTAATATATATAACACGTAGATTTTCTTATTATTCAAATCCATTATTATTACGATAAAAGAGATTTCATTATAATTTTTGCAGTATAACTTTTTTATATTCAATATACCTAAAAAATATTCAATCTAATAATCCTATTTAAAATGTCCAGATGGAATTTCCCACGTAGGAATTTTTTGCTGAAAGGATATTTTTAAATAAATTTTCCATCATGTGTACAAGAAGATAGTTGAAGTGCTTTAAATTACAAAATTCTCTTCTAATTTACAATTATGATACATATTCAATATTGAACGATTTAATTTAATTATGAACAAATGCGAGTTTAAGCAAAAACTTTATTTAAAAAGCATTGAATCAAATATTTATCGCCATTATATTCGGATTACGATTGTATATTGTGTCACTCGTCAAAGTAAATTAATATTACATGAAATACAATCTTGCGAAAGGCGACTTTATGCTGCACGTTATAAATGTTGCATTCAAAAATGATTTCACTTGTTTTATATATCTTCTTTAATAATATCCATTTAATTTATTTGTTCCGGATTCGAAATAGTTTATTAGTTCAAGATTCAATTATTTCTGCAAAATACACGATATGCGTTTGTTCGTGTTACTATTTATTTTTAACTTTTACTCCCGCTTCGAGAAAATAAATAGTTGAAATTTTATGCGAGCAAATGTAAAATCGTTTTTTCCTTAATAGAGGTGCCTTTCAAGGATATAGGGTTATTAATTTGCTTAAAATATCCGGGGAATATACATTTTACTTAGCTTATAAAAAATTACTTTCAGTATTTCACATTTCAAATTCCCATTTGTGGTTTCGGATACAACTAGTTACACTTCCCCTCTTTATTAACTAACCCCGTTTTATTTTTCCATCCCAACGCATCATAATGTCAAGATTAAAATTTAGCACTTGAAAGTTTTATCAACTTTATGCGAACTCCACGTAAAATTGTTATATACATAACAATTTACTTAATAATTAAACTCGGTTTAATATATTTAATATATTTGTAACGATGCATTTAAATTGTTATTATAATTTCACACAGGGAAAATCGTATTTTAATGCAATGAAATTGGTTTGAAATGCGTTTTATGTATATTTCCAATTAAAAATATAAAATACCTTTTTTGGACGTAGCGTTCGAATGCATTACAATGTCAAATAATATTTTCAATTATTTTTTGTAATTGAAATAAAGAAGTAAAAAAAATAATTTGAAAAAATTTCCATTCAAAATAGTTTTTGCTAATATTTCGACGTCGCCGCGCGCGCGAACTTAAGAAGTAGTACAAATTGAAATTGTTCGTACATAGAAAGAAATCGCAGAAGAAATACATAGAAGAAATCGAAATTTTCGTGTTCGATTAAATAAACGTATGAAATATGTGATCCCTTTTCACATAAACACCTGTATTTATTACGATCGCTGTTTATTTATGTGCTTACTTTCGAACTCAGCGAATGATTTAACATAAATTCCATTGATCGGTAAAAAAAGCGAACGGTGCCGTGTGTGTAAGAACGCGCATAATGCCACAATCATGGCGTGCGATGTTTGCATATTTCTAACTAACGTAGCTTCGACTCGTACGAATGCTTACGTGACATAAGCATTCTTGTCCAAATATGTCGTATTTTATGACCGCTTAAAGCGCTATTTTATAAATGTAAACTTTTCCTTTTTGCGCGATCTAGATTATGAATTATGAATGGATCATGCAAATTACCGACAAGTAAAATTAGATAACCGGGTCTCGGCAAACTCTCGACGACGCGCGTTAGTTCCTGCCGTTACTAAAATGCAAAGCACCGGAACTATAAGCCACTCGATAACGGTGTGAACACGTTGAAATTAAACAATGGATAATGCCGGCCTCCCCACTGAATACACCTGGCAAATTTATGAGCAATCAAAACGCTTCGATCAAGTGAATCGCGTCGAAGTGAATTGAAAAAAATATCATCATTTCGATTTCGCGAATCTTTTTCACCCATCGACAAATATCATTCGGATCCTAATTTTACTTTCAGATACAACGTAAAAATGATTAAAGGAAATTTTTAAGGACTTCAACTGGGGAATGAATAATTTCAGACAACATTATTCCAATGCTGATTTTTGCTCTCTATCTTTAACATTCCTTAATCTAATAAGTATCTGCTTACCCGCGTGGAAAAATTAGTCTGATAAGTGTCAGACAGACGCTTGCCAGACCCTTGCCAGACTGCTCTTCTCGATAGGAAATGTAAATAATTGGATTTAATTGTAACTGAATGATTTAACTTAGAATTATATTAAGCAGTTATATTAACTTGCCATGTAAAAATGAACATATATGCGAGCTAAATCCATATATGTGCTATATATGTGCTACAAATGTAGCCATACATGTACCATATACGTGCCATACATGCACCATACATATACCATATATATGCCATATATGTACCATATATGTGCCATACATGTACCATATATGTGCCATACATGCACCATATATGTACCATAAGTGCATCATATATGTGCCATACATGCACCATATATGTACCATAAATGCATCATATATGTACCATATATGTGCCATATATGCGTCATATATGTACCATATATGTAGCGTATATTTGCAATATGTGTGCCACATATGCGCCATATATGTAGCTATAAATGGGAATCCACAAACATATATGTCGCATATATGTATTAATTCACTTATATGTGCAACATATAAATTTTTACATGGGTATATATTTTTGAATCAGTAATAAATGAAAAGTTTCTACCACTACTAAGGAGCATGCACACAACATATTTTGATACCATATGCTATTCACGAATGATAGCGGTGATAGATGTCTACATGCATAGAAAATTTACACGATATATTATTATACCGTATATCACACACTCGTTGGTTAAGTTATGTTTATTTACGATATGCAGAATCTAATATTAAGAAAAATAAGGCAATGTTAATATCATATTATTGCGTTACAATTCAATACTCTTAAAAGTGACGCATTACCATAAATCGAATCCTTTTAGGACAAAATGATTCTCATTTCAATATTTGTTCGAGCAGATGTTGTTTTATGATAAAAGAATGATCCTTTTGAAAGTTATAATTTTACATTAAAATTTATTTCATGTTGAGATAATAATATATAACATTTGACGGTTATAGCAAATTTTTTATGTAATAAATATTAACAGAAATTAAATTTGTTGGCTGAAATCCTATATATAAGAAGATAAGCGGAAAAGAAAATATAAAATAAGGAAAATTTATGGCAAAAGCTAACCTAAAATCTAACAATGTTCACGCAACGCTACATGTCAATGGCGTTGAAAATTATAAATAATTTCATAGCAAGAGGATTCTCATATATATCTTATGTAACAAAAAATTGGTTTATGAAAAAAAAATTATTTTTTTTAATGCAAAATATTTTTTTACGTAACTTTACATTGTATTAATAATGTTGAAATCACTTAATTATTAAGTCACAATCATTTAAAGAAAATGTATTATATTAATGCTACGGTAGAAACTTACTTTTTGTATAAATCGATTTTGTCTGAAAGGATAATAATATTCTGATTCTAAACTGTTCATTTTTAATAGTGAATAGAAAGGTTATTGAAAAATTTCAATGTTATACGTCAAAGCAAATTGATATGTAGTATAATAATATTTTGTACGGGTTTCCTTTATATTTTTATTCATAAAATTAAAGAATTTTTATATATAACAGTTATATAGAAAATTGCAAATGAGATGTCTTAAATTGCAAAACCATTTTTGATGTTATAATATTAATGTGGGAAATTAATTATAAATTATAATATTTTGAAAGATCATAATTATAAAAATATGTTTTTATAGAAAAATGATTGTAAAGTGCATAAATAAGTTTAAAGACTCAATCATAATGAAAAATATTCATAATAATTCATAATAATTAGGGAAAAATGCTTGGTATGAATTTCAGTTCAAATCTAACACAATTATAAATTATTACAATGCCTGACAGATGAATACTGAGGGAATTGTTAATATTTAGTCATTCAAAATTAGATGCACGTGTAATTTGTATTTTCCGTTTGCCATAATTTTTATTAAGTTTAGTTCAGCTTCTCTACTTGTTTTATAAATGCATTCAGAAAACTGTTTAGTTAGCATTAATAAATTTACTTACTTTTAAATATGACGAATGTTTCAATTTGTTATTACTAAACTTTACTTTGTGTTTATTAAATTATGTTTCTAGGTGTATATAAATCTGCATGTTTATAGAAATACTTCAAATTTTCTATTGCAATGAAAAATACAATGAAAAATGTTTCTTACCTTAAATTGCATTCTATTTTATATTAATTTTTAAAGAATACAAGATTTTAATAATTATACAGTTTGAAATGCAAATAAAATATATAATAAAATGGGGATTGAAGTGTAAAATAATTCATATTGCTTCCTGTACAATTACCTTAATAATATATTTACATGCACGGATATCTATTTGCCCTATCCGTAGGAGGCAAACAAATATTTTGCATTATATAATACAAAGTATAATCTAATATTTGCCCTATAAAATATAAATAAACATTTTATCCTTTCAATATGCTCGATGAAATATATAATTGTCGTGGCAAATTGGCTTGATTTAATACATTAATTTGAGCGAAATAAATTAAAATCAAATCAAATCAATATGATATTTATCAATAAAGGAAATATATTTATACTTTGTTTATTTACTTGGTTCAATACTTTATTGATGATTTGAATATCATATTTAAATCTTGCACAAGCAACAGCGTTTATTTATTTATTTTAAATTAACAAATCGGTCACTAAGTTCCGGGACATATTACTCAAAAAACATTTTTTGGAAAATTAGATTCCATTCACTAACAATCTCTTACTCAAAATTGATACATTCATCTCTACGATTCTCTAATATTTCGATAACGTTCTTACAGAATTGTCTTTGACCTCAAAATAGACGTTTGTTTTGGTTATGACTTCATCATTTGAATCTCATCAAATCTCTTTCCCTGGAGGATCCTTTTGAGGTCTCTGCACAGGTAGCTGTTGCTGGGGGGTCGGATCAGTAGAATACGGAGGATGGGAAAGCAATTCGAACTTCAATTCATATGCAATTTTGCCATCATAGCCATCGCTTGTATACGAAGAAAATTAATATTTAAAATTGTACTATATTTTCTAGATGTTTCGGACTACTGGAAACAAATTTAAATTTTTATTAGACAATATGGTAAAAATGATTACAAGTTCTAGAAATAATGAATATATACCCATGTGGAAATATACAAATAGCACAGTACTGGCCCAGTACCAATACCCATGTGGAAAAATTTACCGTTAGCCAACCCAAACAAACGACACAACGTTGGCACAGCATTAGATAATAACCGTGAATATTTAATCGTCGGTCCAGTGCTGACAAACAAAATCCCCAGCACCGTCCCAACGATTCAATTGACCATAATTTTCTTCTGTGAGCCGACTGTTGGGACAACACTGTGCCAATGCTGTGACAACACTGTGACAACACTGTGACAATATTGTGCCAGTGTTGTTTATTATAATCATTGTTTATAGTACTGGGACTGCGTCCCATGGCGTTTCACTCCTACGGTTAGACAACGATTGTTACGCGGTTATTGGTTCTGGGCCGGTACTGGGCCATTTGTATATTTCC
>JABFPK010000612.1:0-10147 GCA_022817445.1 Habroteleia sp. ZL-2020
GTTATACTGCATATCTTAATTCAAAACACTCACTGTAAAATAGTTTATGATGCGTTCGACAGTAACATTTTATTGCTAATATTATTTCAGATTACGGTGCATGACACTTTCTCATTTATACGTTTCCGTTTTTCTGCCAAACTCTGAATAATTGAGTTAATTTGGTCGAACATTAAATTCGATCGTCCGATCTCTCGATAATTGATCGATCGTTCTTATTATTTGGAAATTTTTGTTTTTAAGGTGAATTTGGTAGAATAACAAAAGTGACAATGGAAAATGAACAGCAGTGAGTCAGTTGCGCACACGTGTTTCCGCTATTTTTGGACAAACTAATTTTAACCTCAATTTGGAAATAAAGAACATCTTGCCAATTTCTTTCACGAAACTTGATATATTTTTATTGAAACAAGTTATTAAGATGTGTTAAACAATTAAGACGATTTAAAGTCTTAAATTAAGACTGCATTGGAATTGGTGTAAGATGGTCGAGTGCGATATTTTACCTTAATTGAACAAATATGGCAGAAGAATATCGAAATTTCAGCACGTCTCTTTTCACGTAAAATAATCAAACAATCGATCACGGTCGAAACATTTTCGGCTTGTAAATATAACGGACGTACTTGAAGACCGTTTGATAAAATTAACGTGACTCCAATCGAATTTGTAATTTTTATCAAATCATGAAAACTTTCGCGTGCATTTAAAAACCGCCGAATAATTAAAACGTGCATTTTTTAATGAGACAAATTCTCTTTTTTCCAAAATATTGATAAATACACGCCGGATATCCTCGTATTAAAAAATAATCAAGTTTGTTTTCGTCATGGCTTTGATATAATGTTTACTCTGTTGTAAATAAACAAAGTAATTTTGTTTAAATATGTTGATAGCATTGAGGAGAATTTGAGCCCGTGGCCCTACGATTTCAAATTCACAAATTTGACTTTTCGTTTGTTCAACATATTTACTTTACAATTCGAAAATAAAATTGGCTTTTCTGCTTTTATCGCGACAAAAATAATTCGAATCTGTCATTATGATGATCGAAAATATTCTTTCGTGCAATTTACTTGGCTGAGCCAAAATTTGTGTTAATGTCAGGGCGAAAAACGAATTTGGTGTGACGCCCGAAACGCACTCTTAATAAAGAATTTAAAATTAGACGACACGTGCGAAAAATACAAATATTATTCTCATCTGTCATGCGTTCGGATTTATAGTTTCAAAAAACCGACGATTTGGGAAGACGACAAAATAAAAGGGTGGAATACGTTTTTATTGCAGACAAATGCACAACGATTTTGGTTGGTTTTGCATCACCAAATGTTTGCCGAAAAACGATAAAGTGTGTCGCGTTGTTTTCGTCATTCCCTTTGAACGCTTTCAATTCAGTGCATTTATTATGTAAACACAATGTGAAATTTATGAGAATTCAATGCGACTTTAACGAGTGCAAATTTAACTCTCCGTTTCAGACAATTTAATCTCGTTTTTATAGTAACTATGTTAATTTCAGACTCGATTATTTCGAAATATATTCTATTGATTTTAAGATATGCCAATAATGATGAAAATTGAACCATATTCACTCTGAAATTATTATTTATTTATTTATTTAAAAGCAAAAATAATAATTTTTTAAAACAATTTTTTATTGATTTTATAAAGAATTTTGTATTTCCATAGTAAATTATTTCGAATACAATTACGCAATTTTAATTATTCAATCAAATTTATCTTTCATATTTTTCATTTATAGCAATATACAATTTACATTAATATAATGTTTTTTACTTGTATACTTCTTTATAATGCTGCTCATTGTATATCAGATTGATCGATTTTCATAGCACGATTCTTTTGAATTATTTTCATTGCAAACTTTTGTTATTTACATTATTCATCTTATATGAATAACAGCTTTGAATTATATAATCATTCTGTAATTATCTTGGCGTTATTTTAATTACTTACACTTTGAAATGAAGACATTATTTTTTTTCAATTAAAAAAGTATCTTTTCTTTGCTTTCCACGATTATGTTTCATCAGTTATATTTGCGTATAAGTTTTAAATAATTTTCGATTTAGAATCAGTTAAGTTACACTTCTTGTTTACTTAAATCTGATAACTTTTAGTTCGGTGCATGTATCATTAGTTTTCATTCTCGCTTGTACACCATATGCTAGTTTTATGTTTCCAGTGAAAACGAAAGTCTTTTATTAATTAAAAATGTTTTATTATTATTTCTCTACGATAACTTTTCTATATAAGATCATCATTGAATTATAAATAATTTCAGTAATTATAGAATTAAATTTTATTGCCCCCCTTTACATATATATAAACTCACTTTTATGTTAGTTTATGACATTTCTATATTTTTTATCATAACAGAATTAAATAATAGGAAAAAATTTTTTACTATTTTCTTTTTGTCAATACCTGTCAAGTAAAAATTGTTTAGGCTATAACATGTTTGAAAAAGGCATTGACCAGGTAAAGCCTAAGTTTGACTTGCTTAGATAAAACTATACAATCACGATTAAGGACCTTGGCATATTAAATTTGACTATTTTACATCTACTAGAATCCAAATATTTCCTGAATGGATTCTGGCTTATAATAATTATAGCTAGAGCCCTGTCAAGTTTATCTGGATAGCGCCTAGGAATACTCAGCGTTACGTAACTAGTCAGCTCCTGGCTAGAAAACAATAAAAACTAGCCAGTTACTTGTCAAAAATTGGACCAAATTTTTACTTGAGCATTTTTTTCAAATTAACCATTCCTAATTTTTTATAGACCGTGTCTCATAAACAATGCATTACTGAACATTAAAGATTATTTCGTACTCATGTCCATATATTGTTTGCATAGACCATTGTTCTCCGTCATGAATTATAAACGATATCTCATAATCTAATTAATGCTAATTAGAAACTTCTGCTAATTAGTCGTTAAACCTACCTACTGATCTTTACTCATTGCTTATTCTAAATTTTCATCAGTAATGCTAAATCATTTCTGAGAGCCAATACCTTTACGATATCTAATATATCAATAAGTATAATGAGTATATATACTCCATTATCTTACAATAACACTATAATATTAATCACGAATCATTTATCATTGTTTTCCGTTCCTCATTAATGCCCCTCCCATCCTCAAATAAAATCCCTATACCATCTTATACGTTCCAATCCCATCGAATTCATTCTTTTACTCGCACAGCATATTGAATAAAAACCTATTTAGTTACCGATTCCCCTACCGATTGTCGCTCATTAATCATTTGCGAATACATGGTACTCGCGCATCCAAAGCCAAACGTCGAGCTCGTTCATCATTTTTGACAATATTGTGAACGATTTAGCGAGGCTATTACATCCATAACAATCCGGTCGGCAGAGTTATACGACGGCAAATAAAAAAGTTGATTTGAGCGCGCGCGAGCATACGAGTCCGACGCGTTGTTGCTCGTCGCTCGCGCTACTAGTTCGTTTGGTTCGAGGACAAAAACGCGACTACGTCACTTTACGACTACTGGTTTTATCGTTTCAACGATAAGCCCGAAACGTGCGCCTCTCGAGCGCTAAACGTGGCTGTAAATAATTCGTGCACCGTAATTGTTAGCAAAAACATAACGCGCCTAGAAAAAAGAAATCGCGACCTGAAATTTTTTCGCGCAAAGCAACTCTTTCCGATTTCTTAATATATTTCAATGGATCTTATTTTGCGTCTTAAAATAACTCGTTTAAATTTTGTTTCATATTTTAAGATCATTATTTCAATTGTTTAAATCCTAATTTAAGACTTGTTGTACAGTTGTTTTAAATTATTTCTCTTATATATTTTCCGAGAATTATTTTGAGATTAGATAATTATGCAGTGTGAAAATTAATATCTTTATTTGAGCGTCTTAAAATAAGACGCTTCCGTTCTCTGTTATGAAAATAAATAATAATTATTCTGATAAATGCTTTGATATAGATTCTTCAAATAATTAATTCTTATGATTTCATTTGAGTCAGAAACAATAAGAGTCTTAATTTCAGATGTAACTATAATGCGTGTCTTAATTGCAAATTATTCGCGCTCGGAACTGTTCGTGAAAACAAATCCAGATATAATTCGTGAAACACTTCACGTCGGGCGACTAACTAACTACCTCGACTATTTACCGAATTACTTCGTTTTACAGCGTGCCGTTTTTAAATGACAAACGTATTCCATTCGAATTCAATTATGACTTAAAATCAAAATAAAAAAAAAAACTTGCGTGTTTTGTTCGACGAAAAAGATTCGATTTGCTTCAAGTTTGCAAGTTGATTCAGAAAGTATAAGAAAAAGTTTTTTTAAGACATATGATTTAATATTATTGGATTATATATTATTTAAAAAATTAATTTAAATTAATTTAAACATATTAATTTGAGACACGTGGATCGACTTAGTTTAAGACGTTATCTTTTTATTGTTTTATAGTAGCAAACATGTTTCGTTAATAATTTACCATTTTATATTGTAAAGCAGTCATAAGTAATATCAGTTTCTATTATTTATCATGATAAGTTTTTAAAAGTTTCATCAAACTTTAGATAAATTTTTCAGTAATGGTAAAATTATACTATAGATTTGATATTATGCAATTACAAATGGCATTACTTTGACTCCTTTTCAATACTGTATATGATAAATTTTTTAAGAAACTTTTGTTTCTCAGTATACAGTTTTAAAATATAGTTTAAAGAACGGAATTGCAAAATAAGGCGGTAGTTTTTTTATACAATTTAACATAAGATCGGGACGAATTTTACATCGTAAATTCAATTAGTAAATTAATTTTAAGTTAAGACGTACCAATTATAATTGGTAATAATTTATTATTATTGAAAAGAATATTTTATTCTTATTTGAAGAACGAAAATCTTTGACGAGTACTTCCGTATTAGTGTAAGTTTTGTTTCGAGAGAGAAGTCGGATGATAAATGTTTGTTTTAGTTGAGTTTTCATCAGCTTTTTGCAGTCACGCGAGACGATTTGTTACGACTATTTTTACGACTTCTGTTTTAGGTCAGAAGAAACCTCACAATCGAAGTTGACAATATGTAAGCAGGTGCACGACGTCAAGGAAAGGAAACGCCTTAACGATTGTCGTTTTGAAAAATGAACAACAAACATATTTTTGTTTTAAGTCATTATTTAAAGATATTTTCTATACGATTTTAAATTTGTTTTCAAAATCTCTTTTTAAATTATATAAATTGATTCACAATTTATATAAAACTTTTATTATACAAGTCTTAATTTGAAACAATTTTAAAACTATCAAACATGACAAACTCTGCGACTTATAGGGATTATATATTTTTTATATCTGTAATAATTATATATTTTTAATGACTTTTTTATATATTAAAGAAAGTCGTTCAAGATAATTGAATATGTATATTGTTTTAAGACTAATAATTACAATAATAAATAATTGATATATCAAAATCTGATCAATGGCTTTCATAATATTAGCATAAATTAATATTACTGACTATTTATGTCTTAGTAACTAGTCAAGTGCATGCACTGTGACGTCATCTGAATTTGGTTTGATACTATATTAATATATATATATCAGTGTCCGATTCCACTTCAGTTATTAAGGCGCTTATATGAGATGTTTCAATTAAGATATTCGCATGTGTGTTGTGATCAAGGCTGAGTTATTCCTCAATTAATTACGAGTTATGTTCAATGCCGGATGGCAGTCCAATTAATTTCGTCCTCATAATTAGTTTAAACAAAGAATGGCTTTTTATTAGTGGAAAAATTGTTAATACGCAATGAACATTTTGTGAATTTTCCATCTAATTCGCGATAAAAATGAATACAAATGATAGAATTTTATATATTATAATTTTCTATAGAATTCTTCGCAAAACATATATTACTTATGAGAAACAATTCATTGCGCCATCTAGTGAAAATTTATTTATTTATTTCTTATCATGTTAATTTGAGAAGAAAATGCAATGTTGCATTCAATAAAATTAAATAAAAGAAAAATTTAATTAATTAAAATTAAATATATAAAAATAAAAAAACTTAAAAAACTGAATACTATTTTCAATAAAATTGTAAAAAATAAATAGCGCCGTATAATTGTAATTGACCAGTAGTAGTAGTTGTAGTTTAACCAAATTGGATACTTAACACATCAAATTAAAAGTTCAATTAATAATAGATCATAATTAATTGCAATAATGTATGTTGGTAATTATAGCGCTTGCATTGCGACGCGATTGAAACATAGGAATTCATCAAAGTGCTCACGGGGAAATAGCACTGCTTTTTACGGAGATGACGTTATCATTTCAAAACCCCCGTTTAGATCAACAAATAATCGACGTCGGAATATCACGAGCAGTATTAACACGCGTCAGTCCGACTTCTTTTATACCTCTTTCCATTCAATATAATCATAAAGCAGTGCGGGACAATGCGGTTCAGTGAAATGATTAACGGAAACGCGAATTGAAATGTTGCGCCAAAATGCATTGTGTGATACTAATTGTTGAAGAAAATTTGAAAGAAATTGTTTATCAATTTTAATGTAGATTTTTTAATTTTTTTTACATTACTTGCTCCTTCAATTCTTAATTCTAGTAACTTTTTAAAAGTTAAAACACTTTGTTCATTACATTTGAAACACTCTTATTTTCCAATATGCATACATACATTGTCGCTATAAATTACAGTAACTATATAATTACAAATTAATAATCCAAACTCCGAGTAACATCCTGTTAATAATAAAAGCGCCATCTGCCGCGGGCCTCTGCCAAATTTCGAAGCCCTTGATGACGTAAATCTCGTGGCTTTAAGGCATGGAAACAGGACGTCCTTGGCGACGCATTAATGCACAATTTTCGAACCTAAAAACTTGTCTAACTGAACGAGAATAGTTCGTCTTCGGATAGTTGACAATTCGACTGAAATTATACACTTGGCAATTATCATAAGTGAGCATTAATGACGAGACGCCCGTTCATTCAAAATTATTCGCGCGTGTCAATTTGCCCCACACCGCGGCGCACGTTATTTTAAGTATTCAACGCACGTCATTCATTTACATCCTCGTGGTCGAGCGGCCTTTATTTCTGGGGAAAAGGCTTACCAATCTGCAATGCTAATTATTTAACTTGGCCCGGAAAATTAAGTTTTCACAACGAGAGAATGTGTGAGATAATACTTTTAATGTCCAACATTTAAGAGCAGATAAAGTTTGATTTATCTTCGTAAAACATTATCTAGAGACTTTTTAACCTAATTGTGAACCTAATTGTGAATATTAGAAATCTTATGTTGGTAATACTACAATAGTTAACGACAAATTGAACTTATTTTATTTAAAAAACATGTGCGTTTCATGATTTTTAATGCATTTTTAAACGGGTCTTAAAATTAAGACGCCTTATTTTGAATTAATGCATTTTCATTAAGAACACCTTAAATTGATATTGAGATTGAGAAGACTTAAACGAATCTTAAGAAAATTAGGATAAAATCTTTAAGATATGTCATAAAAATTCTGTTGATTTTAACATTTAACATGAATTCAACAAATATTGCTTTTGTTCAATAAATATATTTAATAAAAGAATTTCAATTTCATGTTTGACCGAATCGACAAAAATTACATACAAACGACACGTATACCTTGGAACTGACATAAATTCGATTTTTTGTGTGACGAAAAACACGGTAAGTGCTCACGAAAGAAGCCATAACTCTTAGATTACATTTGTTTATCGCTTTGTTATTCGTTATAAATCCGTTAAAGGAACAAATCGTCTTGAAACCTCGAAGAAAAATAACTCGCAACATAACGTCTTTTGGTTAAGAAAAAAGGATCTTGAAAATGTTGCGACTTCTTTTTTTCTACGTTCATTACCGGCTATTTTTACGCACAGTATCAGCCGAGTCTATCACATAATCACTTTGTTCAACTTTATTTCAAAACTTAATTTTCATCATCATATATTATTACATTCATATAAACTGCATTATTTGAAATTTATAATAATTACTAAATCAATCGCGGATATTAAAACATTCATTTTGCATCTCTTAATTTAAGACGTCCAAACTATATTTATTTATAACTCTGGATATATCACTATCAGATATTATCTCATTCCAAATCGAATCCTTCTGAAACTAATCTTAAAGATCAAGATTAAGATAAAAATTAAGACGTTCGAGGTATTTGTGAAAATAATTTCTTTGCTTAATTTCAGATGTGGAAGTAAGATACGGATGACATATTTTATATTGCATTGTGAACTTATTTTTAAAACCCCATAAATGCTGAAATTGTAACATAGAAAAGCTTTGAATATTCAATTGAAATTCTGAAAAAGTGAATTACGTAAAACAAAATGCAATACATGAAAACCGTCCAGAACTAATTGATACGTAACTATAATTATTCTGAATAAACAATCGCAGTCGTGAATCGTCGACGGCGTTAATAAAACGTCCTCAGTCGCGGACCGATCCCAAGAAGAATTTTTATATGATATGCCATGATTGAAATCGGGTCCCGGTCTGGCATAGGCATGACATTCCAGATCAATGTATGCCCATTCGGGACCAGGTTAGGACCACATGTGGTAGGATCCTGTTCAGATATTCTAACATGGACCTAACGATGGATGTAACGCCGGGTGATGCTAAGGTCCTGATCTGGCAATCCCGTTCGGTGGAATGTCTATTCAGGGCCTGATAAGGTTATCATTTTGTAACTCTATGATTTGGTAGGGAAATGATATGCCTAATCGGGACCCTGTCTGGCAAATCCCTTTGCCCTGTCGGGGCCACTATTCAACCCGGCCACAATTTCTCCTTGGGATGTAACGTACGATTATTTTTCCGAAGAGTTAGTTGTCGTGTGCGCGCATTTCGGTGCCGCGCTAATGAGCGACTCTCCGGGCCTTTCTGCATTCCAGACGTGACTACAAGTTAATTGTGATCGTGCGCCGCGTTTATCTTTCACAATGGCACGGCTTCAAATGACTCGAATGAAAGGCATCGGACGCGCAGAAAGATCAACAAAAATGTCCCGGCGCCCATTGGGCTTGCCCTTTGAAACCTTTCCTTTTGCACGACCGGAACAATGACGGTTTCACAGTGAAGAAATGGCTACGTGGCTTTTTATCGTTTTACCGTTCTCGCTTTATTAAATAGAAAAAATATTTTTCTAACGATAAAGTGAGCCAAAATCCTCATTGCTTGAAATTTAATTTAGGTTAGAATGATAGAAAGGTAAGCATTGTTGAAGCATGAAAATTGTTCTGCTTTGTCTTTGTCTAATATAATTGGAAATCTTATTTTATTGAATAATTGGTGAAATTAAAGTATAGCGAATGTGCGAAATTTAAAATAAGGTTGCGCTTGTTGAGACGACTTAAGTGGATCTTAAATTGATAAGATGAATTGATTTAAGGGCTTTAAAGGTATTAGAAAATGAAGTCATTTTAATTAAGGCGTCTTTAATTTAAGATGAAGTAATTATGTCGTCTCGAATGAATCTTAAATTTAAGACACATTAATGGCACACTTTGTTTCATTCGCAAAATGATAAACAAGGAGTATACTAATTACGATTAGTTTAAAGGTGTGATAAAAATAGGTGTAACTATATTAAGATGATGCTGGAGTTCTGCTGCCCCGGAATTATGGTCTTTTTAATTTAAAAATTTTGTGTAATGAACTGAATTTTCAAAAATATATCAAGTTATTCTTTGATAATTTGTGAATTGTATGGTGAAAGAAAATGTCAGTTCTACTGTAGACTTTTGGCTGGGTAACCTCCCCCGTTTTTTGCAATAAGTACGTATTAACAGAAAAACGGGGGAGGTTATCCAGTCAAAATTTACCATAAAAATTAATTTCTCTTTCGTCATACAATTCTCTCGTTATCAAAGAATATCGTGATATATTTTATAAAATTACATTCATTATGAAAAAAAATTAATTTAAAATGACACTAACTCTGGTGCAGCATATTCAAACACAACTCCAATATTACCTTAATACGTTTTGAAATTGAACAACTTTTAACAAAATTTTAAAATTTC
>JABFPK010000613.1:0-14570 GCA_022817445.1 Habroteleia sp. ZL-2020
GTATTACTAGAAGGTGGTCTTACTATACCAGTCTCCGTGTCGAAATACTGGAGCCATGGTTTTGTCTCACCAATAAAGTGAATAATTCTAACATCTTCACCAAATCTAAAAACATATTTTTATCAATTTTAAGTGAACACTATACTTATTATATAAATTATTATTAAGATTATTTTGTTAGCATTTTCGTATATTACAACATTCAACTTATAACACCAACCAAAATAAATTTAGGCAAAAATGAATAAAGTTAAATAAAATAATCTAATTTATTAAAAATAGAAAAAATTAAATAAATTGGTGAAATTATTTACTGTTTAAAAGCAGGAAGATATGAATAAACTGCAGTAGAGCACATATTGTAAACAAACGGCAAATGTTTCGAGATATCTTTGTAGGCCCAGTCATTAAAATAAAGATTAAGGACACCCTGGTCACCGCCATCAAAAGACCCTTTCTCAGTAGCTAATTTGAGTATCGACTCAAAAGTTTGTTCGGATGGTTTAAAAACAAAAACCCCGGAATTGAAACAATCAGGCCAACCAACGTCTGGCGCAGCTGATAATTCTTCGCGTTCAAAAAGCTCATCACAGTTTCTTACAACCTGAAACAAGATAAAATATTAGTTCTCCGATACTATATTATTACTTGTCACGTAAATACCAGACTAACAAATATTAGAAATATCATAAAATGCATTTTATGAAAATTATAAATTTTAGATGAACTCAGTTATATATAGCTTTGCATTCATTTTATAGCTTTGTTTTTGTCGGACATTGAATAGTGCAATTTATATTTGACATGATCAAGTCATATATTTGACTTGACATGGATATTTAATACCTGTTGGTCAAAACTAAATGTAAAATTATTTATAATATTTTTATGAGTTTGATCGATGTAAATAATTATGTTAAATTAGCTCAATAAAGCTCAAATGGTACGACCTGAAAACAATACAATTTTCCAAACTTTATTATCTGTTTATGATACCCTCTGATCCTTATAATAATCTTGAGACTTTCAGGTATAAGCACCATCCAATTCTTTTGAGGGCAATTAGCAATAAGTGAAATTTTTATTCGAAATTTGTTACAGTTATTAATATGTATGATAATAATACATTAATAAATCGACTTTCTCCAAGTATTAATTATATTTTTTTTTTATATAAATTAAGCAATTTCATTAATAAATTTTACCTAAAGTATAGTTCCTCGGTTATACTTTTTCAAGCTTTGAGTTTTTGCACTTTAATTTAATTTTTTGAATGTCATTTAAATAGATTCGATAATACAGATACCTGAAAACTTTAAAAAAGTTATATAGGTAGCGAAGGGCCATAAATATTTATTAGGATCGATAAAGGTTCATCGTTTTCTTGGACGAAACGTTTGGACCCTATTCAGCCGGTATTAAGCCAATAATTTTTATTATCATAGAGTGAGGGACCCTTAGGCACAATAATAACATTTTAGTCCCAAAAATGATAATTTAATAAAAAGGAACGTTTTGGGCATATTGAGAATAATTATTTAATTAATTATTCTGTCATCTAATTAATAATTTTTATGTTGAAAAATGCTAAAAATAATGTTAAGAAAAATTATGGTATTTTAGAAAATATGATTTACATATTAATTAAAATAATAAGAAATAAAAATGTTGATTATTTGATAATAAATTACAAAAAGCATTGTCATTATTTATTATTAAATAAACACTATAAATAAATCATATACTCTAAAAATAAATACATACTAATGTGTCAGCATCGAGGAACACACATTTATCGAACTGAGTAAGCCTCCAACAGTGTAATTTTGTAAAAGTGACTCCTAATTCTGGTCTCTTCAGTAAAGATAGATTTGCTTCATCCTTAGAATCTAATACATTAACTTCTTGAACCACACGAAATACGGCTGATAATTTTTCTCTAAAATCAATACATTATTATAAATAAAAAGAATTACAATATAAGAATCATATATAAATAACTTTAAAATTTCAATAAAACAAAGTACTCTATTTATGTATATAAATGGTTGAAAAATAAAATTATGGTATCGCTAGGTTGAGCTAAAATATTTTAATTAATTAAAATATCGTTTTCGATAAAAAAAAATCTAAAATCTGTCGTTTTTATTTATTAGTTACGGGGTTGTGAGAACTGTTAAATTTTTGAATTAATAAACTACTTTTTTATCTTGTTCATTTTGTCATCTTTTGTCTTGTATCATTTGCAAATTTTGAGCTATATTATTTCGCAGTTTTAGGCTATCGCTAAACAGCGCATTTTTATCAATATGCGGTTTTGGGTTACAGCCATTTATTTTTTAAAACTAAAGTACAAAATCCCACTGTCAATGTCAAGCACGCTAATCCGACAGTTTGCATTTTGGCTTCGTTTCAGCTTGGCAGCAATGACTGACTTTAAATTGATTCACGCCATTCAAAATTGATAAAGTATCATTCATAACATAATATGATTATTTCCAGAGAAAAACACGGGCAGATTATTTGTTCTTTAAATAATATTAAGCTTGATATGAATTCAATTGTGTATTCCGAAGAAAAAATGGTTAAAATATTTATACTATATAATATAATAAAATATAATACTATATAAAAATAGTAAAAAAATTATAGAAAGAAAGAAAAGGAGATACAACTTTTTTGGATTTTTAGAAGTTAATTTACAGATTTCAAAATAAATATTTACATTTTTTAAATAAAAAATGGATAATTCAAATATTTGTGTATTAGTAATTAATCAATTGAAACTATTATTATTATTATTATTATTGATAAATATTTATTCATTAGAATATGTAAATAACTAAGAAACTATCATGATTGACATATCACCTCATCTCCTGTTTGACACCCGGTGTGATAAGTATGGCTGTTTCATACTTTGATCCAACTCTCTGTAATGAATGAGCCAGAACCAGAGCTCCCAAACAGTAGGCATCATTTGTTGCTAATGTTACCCAAGCGTATCCTGTAATAATAAAAAAAGAATTCAATTTAATTGCAAAACTATTAGGTATTATATACATAAAAATAATTTAATAAAAGTAAAAACTCTTTATAAACAAAAGATTAAACTATTCAATGAATGCAAATTTGAAAAATCTAATTATTTACTTCAAAATAGTACTTATTTTAAGCGAGAAATTTAAAGAGGCAGAAACAAAGTGATTACTTTGGTATGAGTTACGTTACTGTTCTAAAAATTTCATTAAAATTTGCGCATCGAATTATTTTTATACGCAGTTAATTCTCTATTTTTAAATTACAAAAAGACTTATCGCATCAAAATCGGTGTTTTCTTTAAGCAAATGCGTTGTTTTTACTGATGATCTGTCAGAACGATAAAAATAGATGAAAACCGAATAAGATTTAATAAACAATTATACACAGAAAGTTGATAGCAACTTATTATTTGTTTCTTTAATGATATTTGCTGATTTTGCAATACAAAAAAAAATATAAAATGGGAAGTTTTCAAAACAAAAGCCATTTAAAGAGACGGTTAAAAATCATTTCTATATAGAACCGAATTATATTTAACAACTTTATTACTAAAAAATAACAAAAGTAAAATGTTTTTTTTTATATTTTATGCATATATTATCAGAATTATTTGACTACATATTTTTAGATACAAAGTATTCTATAAATTATAATAATTATTTATTATATATTGAGTTTTCGGTGTAGGGCATCCATATTTTATATTTATATTCCAGATGTAAAAATCTAACTCTATACTAAAACAGCTGTCAAATTGCCAAGTGTTTGTTAAAACGTAAATTCGAATGCTTGCAAATTGTGTCTACATGTTTGCGAAAGAATGCTCAACAAATATATTCATATTTAGAAACCAAATTGACTATCTCTCACAGAGTTGAACACATGACAATTTCAAATATATAATAAACACTGTAGTAAAATTAAACGATGAAAAATTCTGATTAGATATTTTTGTCAGCGACCCCAGGACACTTTCAAAGATAAATAAAATTGCATTACAAAATAAAAATGTGAACAAAAATTGAAATATTTTGTTTAATATTGTGGAAAAGGGGTTTCTCACACAACAAAAATATTATTCAAAATTAAATTAGAAATATGATTAAATATGAACATCTAAAAATAATAAGATTGTGGAATCTAGCTCTGTTTACGCTACCGTCAACAAGCAGATTACGGGGCTAAGTAACAAAATGAGCGTAATGTCTTCTAGATGCAAAACGAGGAAGTCGAGCACTTGGAGATTAAATTTCTATTGTCACAGTTTCCAGTAGTGCAATTGTTCAGAAATATAATGTAAAATGTAAAAGAAACCAATGAAGTTAAAAATGCAACCGCTCTAACCTAATTTTTCAAATAAATCTGCGAATTACATATATCAACAGAAAAACGAAACTTATAGGCTCCAAATTTTGGTTTTTTTGTTTAAACCTTGTACAAAAAGGTATTAAAATTGATTTATTCTCAACATTAGACGATTTTAATCGATTAATATACGTTAATAAGATTACATATTAATGTTAAATTATGATATATATATATCATACCCCATATAAGATATTATTTGAAACCCTATGTAATCTGATTTAAAAAGTTCTCTCTAAGTTCAAATATGTGAAAAAATAAATCTTAACAAATTTAAAAAAAAATTTCACTTATTTGAGAGTTAAATTAGCTCATTTGTGTGTATGAATTTAACCCATTGATGAGTGAACAAATAATAAATCACACATAAAAGACAAATTTTCACTTCCTCAATACTTAGTGTACTGTGGTATATATCTCTAAGATAAATTAATATTTTACATGTTTGAATAAAAATAATTATGGACTGAAAAAAGTTTTTTGATTTAATAAGTTTTTAGATTAATGTAAAGGAATTTTATTTCGTGATTACATGTTTAAAGAAAGCTGTAACTGAAATGTTTTGTATCAAAATATTTAAAAATATAATCAAAATTGAAGAAATTCTATTGTCTAATAAGTCAGAATGATTAAATTAAAAGTCTATTGATTTGGCACGTATTATAGTCTTAAAAATAAAGAAATTATCGTTCTATCTGGCTGGAAGACGCGTATGTAAGGAGTCAGACCAAACGGCCGAGTATATCACAACGATATGGAGACGAAACCTGAGAGCTCGTCGCGCGTATGTACCACATACGGAGTTTATATTTATACACACTGGTTAGCTTATAATAGCAAACCGGCCATACATTTGTGTAAAATGCATTCTTGCACTTACCACGCCGGCACTTGTCTAGGATCGAGCATAGACTTTCATGGAAGAGTGCCACTTATGCGGGTAAGTGAACGCATAATAAAACGGGATAATTGGCAAACCTATGCTCGCGAGTATGATCAAAACATAAAAGACCATCCCATGTTTAGTTATAAACGCATTATGCACAAACTTTGATTGAGAGATTGAGAAGTATGTGTTTGCAAAAATTCCCCTGTAAATAAAATAAAAATATAAAAAATATTATTTAAATATTAAAGTGGCTAAATTTAATATTTATTAATAGATTATAAATATGATTTTTATATACTAATATTGTTATTCTTTAGCAACAAAAAAATAATTTAAAAACATGTTGACAATATATAACATTTTTAAAATTTTCTTTGCAGCTATTTTCCAGTGATTTCTAATTCATTTTCATGAAATGAATTTCTATTTTTACACAGTAATATTTTATTTTTTCAAAAAGCTAATTTTGATTCAAAGATTTATAGCCAAATGTATAATCATGCATCCACTCGTTTCCACTCATATATATATATATAACTTAAAATAAAGAAATAGTGAGATATTTTTAATAAGTGTATACAGATTTTCATACAGCATTCATTCAGAAAAGTAAATCATTTGTAAATAAGAAAATGGTTTTAAAAGTAAAAAAATAATGTTATTAAAACGACGACTTCATAAGAAAATATTATATGCATTAAATATTTTGAAATTATTATTTTTATATAAAAAATAAATCAAAAGTTTTAGCAAATTTGGTATATATCATACAAAACTATAGTATATAGAATATTTTTGTAGTATACTACAAAAATATTCTAAAATTATAATTCCTAATATACTCTAAAAAATATTAATAATGACGATGACAAATATTAATAATGAACGATGACGCAGATAAATATTAATTTCATGTTTTTGGCAGTGAATATGGCTTTTCATCATGTATAAATTTAGTAGCAAATGAAACTATTTGATATCATTTTAAAATATAAGTAAAAGCTATATATAAAATTTGATACTCTAAACATTTTGCAGCATATAGTAAGAAAGAAAAATTGTTTGACGTGAGATATATTCAAAAAATAGCTTTCAATTCTTGCATATTAAATAAATTCCTGTTGCTTCAACTAGTAATATATTGTTCATATAATAAATATAATTTACTGCTTGTGTCCACATCAAACTATTTACCTCAAAAATCTTATATTTCATTTAATAGATTGTTTCAAAAGGTTAATAGATGAAGAGAAGTAAATACTTTCCTGGAAAATTAAAATTCCTTATAGTGATTAAAAGTTGTCATGAATGTCTATGAAAATACAAAAATATACAATTAAAAAAATGAGAATGATAAAACATAAGATGCTTGGCAACTAGCCTTCGTATCTTTCTCGAGAGATCTCCAAAAATAAACTCTAAAGATACCAGCAATTCGTCAAGAGAAATTTATCTGCCTTTGTATGGAGAATGGCAACTAGGCTTGCGAAAACGGAATAAAAATATTGAATAACTTCCATTTCGTATTATTTTTAATATAATTATATACGCAATAATAATAATATAAATATTATAATAAAATATCATGAATAAAAACGTATAAAATAATTTATATAAAACAAATTTTACTTTAATATGAATTGTGTTAATAGTTGCATTTTATATTATGCATAAAATTTATTAGAAATTATTATGCTTAAATTTAACATTGTTCAATGTTTTTTAATCAATGTTAAACACATTTTAACATTGGCAACAAAGAATTAATACTAAATATTAAAACATATTAAAATTAAAATCAAATATTTATAATAATATTAAAATTTAAAAAGCAAAAAAATTTGGATACTTCAATTGAAATTTTTTATCACATTTTTTAAAGCTTTTACTATCTTGACTAATCTTTATTGAAAAGTCAATTACTAGTCGTTCAAGTAGTGATTATACTAATCTGAAGTATTATAACACATCTTATCAAAACTACTCTTCTGTAAATATTTAATCATGGTGCTAAGAAATAGTTATTTTGTATACGTAAACATATTTTTAGATGTATATAAATTGATTTTTTTTTTTACTTCAATACCAATTTACATAAACTTATATATATATAGTTTTATATAAAATTATTTACTCAAAACTGTACTTATTTAAACTTTAAGTTAAAATGCATATTTATGTTAAAAAAATAAAAAAATCATAAAAATTCAAATATTTGTTCTAACACTTTGACAAATTTTGAATGTGAATTTACAAGTCTCCACGTATATTTCCCACTCATTTTTCAGAATAAATGTAATCTAAAAGAAGTTCCACGTAAATAACGAAGGAAATATCACATGACATATTGTAAATTGAGATTTTAAATATAAATAAATGACTTATCATGTCTGATTGGTCAGAATTACCGGTACTTGTTGGTTGTTTAGTATCATTCAAGAACGAAGGTCATTGGGTTAAGTCGAATTTATAATTATTGGCGCGTAATTCATACGATATTATTTTAAAACTATGATTTCGAATAACACAATATTAAATACTATAGAACTTACCACCCATGTTGGGTAACCAATGTCCATGCAATTGATTCAACAAATTTATTTAAGAAAACACTCCCGACTACGTACGACTTTGCGAATCAACAAGCCCCGTGAGACTGACAACGTGACAACTACGTAAATGTTTCGAGCAAGTCTACGAAGTGTGGCACCAGTGGTACTTGTTGGCGCTACTGTATCCGTAGATGCCGTAGCTGCTGTAGGATCATATGCAAAACAAACCTCATTGGGAAAAATGGTGGCGCCACATCAGCCGCAGCGGCCGTGGCTATCAATACAATTAAATATATAATAATGATACTCTGATGATACTAAGATACTAATCTTATGTTGGAACCAAATGATATAGAATTCGCGTTGACCATCAAGTCTGATGCAATGGTGATTTTAGATTTAAAACCGTTGAAACCGTTCTTGTGTATGTGCGTTCTTAATTATGATTGGAAGAGTTTAGTAGTAGTTTAAACTTTAAAATAATAACGTTACTTTTAGAATAATGGTAAACAACTTATTGCAAGAATTTACGACAGTAACACATATCGTTTTTCAATATCTTAATTATTGATTTTACGTGATATAGACCGTTAAAATTGAAATTCCGGTTGGAAAAATATTTGTTTAAAATCTAGGGCGGAAAAAAGCAAGAGCGACAAATAAAATAAAGTTCATGATTTTAAATTCAAATTTAAGTTTGATGTTTTTCAAAGCATTGTACCGTTAATAAAATATACAGTCAAACTATATCAAGCATATATGTTATCTTTAATATGATATATATTATATAAAATTTTGTGAATTTATATTTGTTGACAAAAAAGGCACGCATATGATGGATTTATGACTTTAATAGAATATACAAAGTTCCAATTTTTTTAAGTAATTATTTATTTATATTTCTATTAATCTTAAACATATTCAATATATGTTTTGTAATGAAATTATATAATGGAATATTATATAATTAAATTAAATATCGATTTAATTAATTATTTAATTATTTTTTATAAAATACGGACAAATTTTCTATAATGTATACGAGAACAATAAATATTTTAATAATGATTGAAGGAGAATTCCCCCGTCCCCCAAACGCACATACAACAATAATATATTAAATAAGATCATTCATATCTAAAATAAACAACAATAAAAAAAAAAAGAAATTAGGACACATAATTATGTAAATCACAACTGAATTCTCTACTTAAATTTTTCATAAATGTAAATTTATTGATCCTGTAATAAAAAATAGCTTGTTTAATTAACGGCGGAGAAGCAGAAGTTCTCTTAGGGAAACATATATATTATATAATATATATGTGTTCCTAAGAGAACTGAAAGGGCGAATTTGTGAAAGATTAAATTTAGGTTTATGTATAATATATTCGTTGAACATTATAAATATAGTAAAAATTTCTATCTTTAAAAAGCTTCCTTTATCTACGTTGTTATTGGAAAATCATATTTTGTTTTGTACTGAAAATAAACAGGAACAGTTCCAAAAGCTGATAAAATTATTTTATTTATTACTTTTGATATATAATACCAGCGATTAGTTATCGTTAATAAAAGGTATTAAATTAATTGCCAATCGTATTTATCTATTTTTTTATTTACATTCAGTAACATGTGATTCATGTATAATTTACAAATAAACAATATAATACGAAACACGATAAAACCCATATATATGTGATTTATAAATACTTATAAAATTTGAGAATAATTTAAATATTATATACTAATTGAAGATGGGAAGTATATTGTATATATATGTATATATATATTAAATATTAATTATCTTAAAAAATATATACAAACATATGGCTCATTATATATATATATAAAATTGTTAAAACTATACTGCAAAAATAAATGTCCCCTTTGAGCTCTTTTTAGAACGCTTTTCGTGTTAAAAAGAAACATATTATTTCGATATAACATATACAACGTATTCTATAAAAAACGCTTTCACATGCCCCAATATGAACATTTGTTTATTCAGTGTATGTATAAAGAAGAATAAGGAGCCAATCACAATTTTGTACGTGATAAAACATCCGGTTATACAACTTAAAATAAAAGGCTCACTATATACGGAAATATATATAACCCAACCATACATATAAAATAAAATAATACACACACCCTTCTAGAAATATATAAATTATATTTAAGGATTTTTACAAGTACGCAAATTACACCTCGTCCGACCATATATAAAAAAATATAAAATCTATACATTATTTATCCAGATAGATCTTTTTAACACGAACGATTAAAGTGCTTAAAAACGAATACAAGGATTTTGAAATGGGATTGCATGAGGAAGTGAGGTACAAATGGTTTTTAAACGAGAAAATTGTGGGGATCTAACACCGGAGAGAATTATCGTTTAGTTTGTCAGTTATCATCGGTTTAAATCTCGATTGTAGAGTAAGGCGAGTGGCTGGGCTTTATTCCGGGTGGCGTTGGCGGTGGCGAACCATGCGCAATGTGCCAATATCAGCTGCAGCGACGATTCTAGCGCTGCGACACCTGCCGTCGTCGCAGCGACGTTGCGACGCCCAATCGTTGGTCTAATCGCCTCGGTGCTTGTATGAAATTCAATAGTAAAAACGGATCAGAGGATGCGGTCCCACGAGCCCAAGTGGCCACTGATTTGCGGAGTCGCGGACTCGATTTGACGCGTTCGGCGAACACCGGAACCAGTCGCAGAAGCCACCTAACGGACTAGTCGGACTTGGCATGCAGTGGTGCTGGCGTCGTGGCGCAACAACCCTCGTCGCAGACATGGCCAGCTCGCCCGCGAGCATCGAAAGCCAGATAGACAGCTTTTTGGAGCAGTTTAAGCGCAGTGCCTCTCACGCCATGGAAGACTCCAATTACCGTCGACCTTGCAGCATGTATAACGCCAGCGCCAGTGTCAGTCACAGCCGCAGCGGCAATCTTGACCTCGAAGTTCTCGATGTCGGTACGTCCACGCTATACAATGTTTTCATTCGATCGCCTTGAATAGGGCTGAGTCCACACGCTCGCATCGGACAGTCCAACACAATCCAGATATTTAATTCAAACCAACCCTTGTATTATACAGTAAGCACGATTGCAGAGTTCAAAGATAACTGACAAAAACTTTTTATCGCGCAATTTAATCATTCAATGATTTCAAATTACGGAATTGGTCATTTTTTTAAATGGATTTAAAATTGATTAAGTTTATAAATAATATTTAGAATGGAGAACTTATATTTTTAATAAATAAAATTATGAATGCGTTTTGCAATAAAATGTGGATTATTTTTTGTAAAAAATGTAGTCTTTCATATTTGGTTTAATTTATTGTAAACTAGAACAGTTGTTATTTGTTTGGTATAACTTTATTTTGTTTTAATTGTAAAAGTTATAATTATTTTTGTAGGGTTTTGTGGTGTCGATGCAGGTATTGGACAAAAAAAATATATATTTTAATACATTTTTCAATAAATCAGAAACGTCAAATGAACACATGTTTTATGGAGAAATTTGGCTTTTTCTATTTAGTGATAGGTTATTGACATTGCCAAATCAACTACTTTGTTTCTTTATTCTGAACTTTGAGTTCCTTGATTTTTCGATACCGCGGGCAATCAGCCAATTCCCCCATCTCTTAAAGCTGAGCGTCTTAATCGTGTATTTTTTATTTTAGATTTAGTAAGTTTCCTTCTGTAATTTGTATTTATTTTATATTTACCATTGAATTAAGTTCAGAGTTCTTTTTATTGCTAAATAAAATATAGCCAAATGAAAATGTTTTTCATAAAATTTAACTATTTAGAAACAAATAAACGATGTAATAAAGCAATTATAGTTCAATAAGTTTTATCATTTTAATTGTTATAATACAGAAAAAGGTTTTTCTGTATAATAATAAATTTCCAGTTTCGTGATCGAAATATCTATTATATATAAAAACCAATTGCATTTATTTTAATTTGTATGTATTTAAAGATAATTAGTTAAAATTACTTGTTATTAATATTAATATAACATTTTGAATACATTGCATTAAAAATGTTTTTAGTATCATTAATCAGGTCAATTATTACCTCTTTCAATGAACTCTCTCTAGCAAAGGAATGTGTATTGATGAAGAGATAGGGTAGAATTCCTTCCGTATTCGTTACTCTACTTTTTTGGAATGCGAATATCCTGGAGCATTTATCTATTTTACGAGAATTATAGATTTCCAAAACTCTATTTATGCCATAGTCATATAAATGCAATGCTTTATTCAGTTCATTTTATTATTAAATTTTGGTAATTTAAATGAAGACTTTATATATTAAGTAGATAAACACGAAAGTAAATTCCTATTCGAAATCTCATAAATGATCCAAAAATAAATATCATATGTTATACAACACCATTTGCGAAGTAAATATTTAAAATTTTCAGGAGTTCAGTTTATTTCAAGTCAGGCATTTGAAGCTAGAAATTACTAAACTATTTAATTAAGTAATTCTTTTAAGATTAACATTGAGAAATGTATTAAATTAAAATAGTTATTACTAATTCAAAACATTTTATTATAATTAAAAACTATTTTCATTTAGTTTTAACCAAATAAGTATATGTTATACATATAAACTTGTTTAGTTTAAAAGAGAATTTAAAATAAAATATCGTGATTTTATAATGGCAATTCATATAAAGGACGTGAATTCAACTTTTTAATTGAGTAGAATACTTATACTAAACGAGTTCATTTAGCCTTTCTTTATTATCACGTGATTATTTGAAAAATGTGCGAAGTATTAAATTTAAATGTATTGTATAAGTGCTTTTTTATAGAAAAGTGGATTGAAATAATAGAATTTTTTATAATTATTATTAGAACAGAATATATATTTGAATTATATATTTTGTATTAAAAAGAGTTTTACTTATAGAAATGTATAATGCAGCAATTTTCAAGATGAAAATCACACTATATTATACCTTAAAAGTTTTTTGGGTTAATAATAAATGTGGGACGTGTTACATTTTGCAACTTTAAGTAACGGAAAAACGTGTATAACGTCACTAAACAATATTTTAAAAGTACGAGTTATGTAACTTCTGTTACTATTAAACTGGTAAGAAAACGGTTGTTGAACCACTTATCAACTTCTATATTTCAAGAGAGAACATTTAAAGTTACTAGGTAGCAACAAATTAAATTATTCATTTTCTTGAAAAAAAGAAATAATTACAAAATTGAAATCTACAAAAAGGATAATCTAGAAATTTTATGATGTTATTGAATTGATAAATAATAAATAAAGTATTTATAATACAAGTTAATATTGATAAATATATATATTTAATTTTTTAATAAATATTGAACTTAAATAAAATATAAAAAAATAAAAATATTGACATAAATTTATATTTTATTTTGAGGAACTTCGCAGATAAAGGTTTTTCCGTACGAATAACATGAATTTGCTGGTAAATATTTCAACTTGCCAGCCTTTTCGTAGTTTAAGGACGATAAAATTATGAAATATAAAAGATTATTTGAAAAGATTTTAACAGATTTGCTATAAATTATAGATGTTTGTATCGTTCTTAATATATATAAAATCTACTTTTTATATCCAATCAGTGTAAAGTAAAAAAAATCCAAAATAAATGTAATAAATAAATACCATCTACCATTATTTTATATACATATATATATCAATTTTGCATTATTAATACTATTAATTACAAAAAATGGAAAAAATATTTATCCAATTTACTTTAACGTCTTAATTCAATTTGAACTCATCATAATAACGAGATATTCAAACAATTCAAATTTCTAAAATATTTCTAAATATTCACTAAAAAATACAAATTAAATTTATATATTATAATATGTAATATATAATTCGTTGTTAATACATTTAATTACATTACGCTGCATTACTAGAATCATAGATAAAACGTGAAATAAAATTTATTGACAATATGCTGAATTAATTACTTCAGCATATTTTTGCATACGGTTATTACATTAAGTGCGAGTAAGAATAAGATACTCGAAAATCATATGCAGCATTTATTTGAAATCAACGAATAATGTTAAGTGTTTTTTTGCGAACAAGGTCGAAAGCTTCAATTACAAAAATGACAAGCTTGAGCCCTTTTAAAGAATGATAATATCTATATTGGAACAATTCTGTTTGTAGATCGATATATAAATTAAAAACAAATTGCACGAGGAAAAAAATCCATTAATGCATTATAGCATTTGATACACAGAAGAAATAATTATAAAAAACAAGATCCTTAATAGAAATGTTGAAAATTTAAAAAATTTTAATTTAAATATTAATTTCATGTCCAAATGTAATATGAATATTTGTCTCTCTCGATCATATAAATGGAGATGTACGAGATGGAGGAAATACAATTTTAAAAAGAAAAATTTTATAATTGAAATATGGTCAAACTAAATAGTTTGATCATATTTTAATTAAAAATGAATTAAATTATTTAGAATAAATTAAAAATTATAACAAATTAAATTATATAGAAAAAATTGCTATATTTTTTATTTAACATAGTTACATTTAAGAGGATAGATTCGGTTATGATTCTTTATTAATTTTGTTATGTCAAAGCTTTTCTAAAAATAATAAACGATAAAATTAAATAATAAAAAATTGGGTCTAATATATATAAATATAACAAGAACATCGTAACAC
>JABFPK010000614.1:0-14568 GCA_022817445.1 Habroteleia sp. ZL-2020
ACAAAGTGTCTGAGCTAAACATTGTAGCGCTTTGAACAGGGTTGTATCTAAACAAACCACCAATCCTCGTCGTTGGTCAAATGAAGAGGTCATTAAATTTATACAGAGCGTTCCTAATTGTCGAGATTTTGGTAGCGTTTTCCGGAAACATGTAAGTTAAAATTTTATTTAATACTTTAAATTATTCAGCAAAGATATTTTAAGAGTAGAAATTTCTTAAGTTAAAAATAGTTGATATAATTAAAAACAAATTATTTCCATATATATAAATTCATCTTGTTAAAATAATTATTAATATGAATATTTTCATAAAGATTGCAAATATAAATAATTTTGTTTTTTAACAATTTGATATTTTAATTAAAAAGTTAAGATTTAAAAATAAAAGATATAAAATTATTTTAATTATATGTTAATATTTTTAAATAATTTTTTCATTAATTATTAAAGTAGCTTTCAAAAGTTTTCGATTAAATCATAATATTTATATTGATTATTTATTGGTCAATTTATAAAAAATAATAAATGTATATTTTATATTATGTTTAAAATACTTTTACTACTTATGAATTACTCTATACTGTTGAAATTTCTATATTTTTTCTGTAGTTACTTATGTGATTTATATTTTATATTTTCAGAATATCGATGGTGAAGCTTTTTTGATGCTTACTCAAGAAGATTTAATATCCTTACTGAAACTTAGGCTTGGACCAGCGTTGAAATTATACAACAGCATTGTTCTTTTACGTCGAAGAGTTTCATAAATTATAGTAATTCAATTTTTGCAATGAATTTCTGAATATTGTCGATAAAATCTTGTATACATGAACATTTATCGCATTTTCGACCGTTGAAATTTGCGATATCTTATTTTACAATAATTTTTCAATCTTTTTTGATAATGACGAGTACTTACAATTATTCATCGAGAAATATATATATATATATTCAAGTGTGGTCACACACTTTGTCTTGTATAAATGTAAATACTGCAAGCTAAAGCGTTGTAACGTAACAGTATTATACATTTTTGGTTCATTATTGCAAGTTTGCAATTATAATTTTTTATCGGTATTTCTAACCTGCTTGCCGAATGTTGTGAAGACCTTACAATTAACAAAAGTTGAAATTGTACGATAAATCAACATAAGTTATTTCAAATTACGCATATATGAGTCATCGTACACGTTTACGGATTTTTCAAAAAAATAATTATGTAATTTTTTGCATTGAAGTGTGATTTTGAAGGACATATTTTGAGCGATTTTGATTGTTATCAAGAATGAAGTGAAGCGAGACATGAATGGACATGTTTATTTCAATGTATTTTGATTAATCCGATTGTTTTGACGATTAAATCAAGTTCATTCGAGGCGGTGTAAATAGTGTTATTAATAAAACGACTGTACATTTTGGAGATAAATATGTGCATGATTTTTATTTCTTGCCCTGTCTTCATGTTGCTTCGCATTATATACTAAGTTATTTTGTACAAAGTATTTGTAAAAAGTATATGCAAACTAATTGCAAGGACTTATGTACTTTTTTTAAGCAATAAAAATATTCATATAATAATAGCTTGTTATATTTTCTTTTTTCATTAAATATATATTATTCAATTTATATTAAAAGATATTAAAAAATTTAGTTGCAATTTCTGAAACTAATATATTAAGAAGTATTAACTACCTTTTTTTATACTATTACGTATGAATATGCATTTGTGCAATTTTTTTCTCGAAATTCCAATCATGAGAATAAATTTATGAAAATATAAATATAAGTTAAATTAATTTAATAAATTACATTGAATTTGCAGTGTTCAATTACGAGTAGGTTTGTTTAGTTTGCAAAAATTAAGTAGATTGTCATGAATTGGTTCTGATTATTATATATGTATATATATAATATTAAAATTTCAAATAATTTTTATTTTAATATTAAAAGTAACTTCAATAACTCATTTATATTTATAAAGTTATTTGTGTGTGTGTGTTTAATAAATTTAAATATATACATAATGATAAATTAAATCGAATTTTATGGCCTGATACTAAGTAGAGAATTTTTAAAGAATTCAAAGGGAATATTTCCGTATTAGAAAAAAGGAAGTTAGTTAACGCCTCATGCTAAGGATATTTCATGCTTGAAATATTAAAAACGCTTTTCAAGAGTTGATGCCAAGGATATCTAGTCGATTATAAGTTCTAAACTGAATTATATATCTGCAAGCACAAAGATAGCATCTATGAACTATCTAAATGATAAAAATATGTCAATATATATTTCATTATATATACGCAAGATATATTTAAATATTGTATTCTATATTATTTTACAAATCTTTAAAGGAATTATAAATAATAGATAAATAATATTAAATTTATTTTACTCTAAAGATATGAAATAAAAAGCTTATGGCTGAGCTCCGGGCACTATTTTAACTTAATGAAATATAACTTGATTTTTTAACATTATTAAATCTTTGTTTGCTGTAAATTTAGATATAGTATTACTTTACTATAATGAAAAATTTTGTTTTTTAAATCTCAATTATAAATCTCATTTGCATCCCCTTTATTGAAATAAATTATATCTGGAGTAGAACTTTCCTTTAAAAAAATGGTTTCTCAAATGATACATTATTCACATACGATTTACTTTTGTTTACTGTGAGCAATTGTGGAACCTATTGGAACTAAAGCTTCCTTATTCCTACCTTATCCTGTAGGGTATTGATTGCAGTTTCGTACAGTACACCTACAGCTTCTGATACTTCATGAACCTCTGATGCCGGAGGTCATCTAGGAAATGGCGTTCTTCATAAAAAACAAATATGCGACCAGGATTGAATACGTTGAATCAATATCTTACAGTTGTTACAAATGGGGAATATTTCCTACAAACACCATAGATTTTATTTGCATGCTTTTCTTATAAAATAAAAATATTAGTTCTAGGTTTATATATTTGTCAACTACTTATGATTATCCAAGTTGTAATTAAAAACTTGAGTACTAAATATTTTTCATTTCGTTATTAAGATTAATAAGAATTTATATAGACCCATTTATTTTTATATTTCTGACAAAAATATATAACAGGTTGGTCGCATTTATATATACGTGTATACATATATGTATAATCTGGAATAGTCGTAGTTTAAACACATATAGGGTGTAATACTGAAATCTGGGCAGTTCAATATCTCGAGAAACGTTTTATCTAAGTTATTCTCCAACCCAGTGCCGGTATTTGAACCGAGCATATGCCGAATGCAGTAATATAAATAATGTGTACATTTGTATTTTCTTTGTTGAGATAACTGCATTTATATGCATAAAAATGTACGGTTTTTACTGTTAAGTCTGTCCTAGTTCTGGTAAATTGGAAGAATCACTATATTCCACTTCAAGTCATGTAAATTTTAAGTGAAATTTTACGTTCAATATACAAATCATTAAATTCTCGACTGTCTTTCACTGGTATTATACTAACATTTTTTTTGCATATTTTTTCCCTAAATCTACTCTGTATTTTAACTAATGAAAATACACGAATAACTACTATAGTGCTATGCTACGTATATAACAAATTAACGAGAAAACCCCTTTATTAATTTCTATAAACTATCTCATCCTTTTTTATTTCAATTCCAAAAAAATTCTGACCTAATTGGTTTTTCATTCATTTTTATTTTAAATTTTTAATCAAAACCATTTATATTAACTAAAGTAATGTCTATAATTATTATTTATTTACGTAAGAAAAGTAAGTAACATTTAATTAACAAGTAGAAAGATATAAATGAAATAATTCAAAAATAATTAAAACAGAATTATGAAAATTGTTAATAAGAAAATAAATAATTAATTGTTTTACATGCGTTTTGTACACAGAGGTTTTTACTAGAAACACTGTTAATATATTATATGCAATACTGGAAAAAATATTTCTTTCTCCTAGTTAAATTTATTTTTATATAAATAAAAAGTTATAGACTGATGATTATTATTTTAATTGACATAAATTAAATTATGTTAACTAAGTGGGATAAATAAAAATAATAAATATTAACAACAATTTTTTCTAATGCACTACATTATTTATTGTTATAGTTTAAAAGTAGAAAAATGGACACATTTGACACATGAATATATAATTATAATGAAATGTTTAAGCTGTAAGTTTAATTTTTTGTTTTAGTAATTTTAATCAATTTAAAAGTTTTTAAACAATGCTTTTTTGACGAGGACCTTTACGTGCGAGACACATGTATAACATAATTAATTATTACTTTGTATTTAATTTTTGTTTTAATTAAATGTTTCAAGTATAATTTATCATATTTTTTGTTTGCTAGTCAAATTTATTTTTTCTTACTCAAACAAAACCACTAATTAATTTGTAAGTACAACTCGGACGTTTAATTAATGTTTCATTAATAAACAAAAGTTAATTATGCGGTATTATTAATATTTTAATCACTACAACGTAAAATAACCCTGAATAATTTTTCAAAAATATGACAATATTTGAGCCAATATGCATTCTGCCCGTAAAAAATTTGTTTCTTGACAAACACTTTCAAAGTTTTGAGATGAAAAATTGTAATGCTACTCGTTATTTTTTCAACTTAAGTTCCATCCGCTATACCGGCACCATACTTTGGCCCTTCCTCAGCTTTAGCATGCCCGAATCTTCTTGGACGTCTGAGTTGCTTGTACACTCTTAGAAATTTTTTATTTATGTTAAAACGATTTTCATTTTTGGTTATATTAAAAAGACGAATAGTGAACATATAAAAGTAAGAAATAAACAAAGATAAAATGAGTGATCTTTAATTATTATTTATTTCATATATTTATATGTGATTATATTGAATGCCTTTTTTATTATTGTATCCAAAAATACAAATCGTTTTGAGATAAATAGACAATTTCGAAGAGTACGTTCGCTTGGTACAAACAATTCTTGTTCTTCTTTTTACAATAATTATGCAAACATTGGTCATCTTTATACCTCAAGGTTATAGGTTATCATTTGTACATATATTTTTGCATCTTTGTTGAAAGTGCTTAGAGCAGTATCAGCAGCTATTTGCACGAGAGCGCGACTTCCTTAGATGATTCTTGGAGCAATCATCCAGATTTTATGATTAAGGCTTTCGTTAGGATTCCGTGTGTAACCGCCACCGCATCTTGAGAGCGGGTCCGTCAGTGGTGAGTGCATCGTAAGTAGGTTTGTTTGACAGTCTTTTGAACAGATTCTGCTAACCGTGGCTTATGACAGTACGTTGAAAGATGGCTTTCAACTTATTGGCTACGTTCAAGTATGAAATATATCTAAACTTGTATATAATATATATATACATATGTATATATATTGTATACAGTATAAAAACCTTAAATCTTGTAATATAAAAAGTATCAATATATATTTTATAAAAAAATATATAAATACATCCTTCTTACTCCCCTTTTAGCACATAATATTACATAATATTCCCGGTATATTATTGATATCCACCAATAACGCACTAATAATGCACTTGGAATATTATTTAATAATATGTGCTTATAGGGTTTTTCCTACTACTTCGCATGATAATTTATATTTAATATAAAATAAAATTCTTTTATATAAAATATCACATTCTTTGTGAAAACATAAATCGATTATTTCACAAAACATTACAAAAATTACCTGGAATGTAGTTTTTCACGAAATATAATGAAAAAGCACGTAAATTTCATATTTCTTTTTGCATTGTAAATCTTGCTTCAACCTGTACAACTTCAAATCAAGTTTGTATAAGTAGAAAATATGTTGCGCGAATAGCTATATTTATTTAGTTATGGGTGGTTCCTGTGGACCGGCAACCCGTGCAGTGTGCGTGTAACGAACGAAATCGGACGCGCGATCGAACTCTCGCGAAAGTAGTAGGGGAAACTTGGCGGTATCCCGCCATTCTCTCTCTCCACTCACTGTCGCTCGACTGCGGCAGTGTTTACATATGGTAACCGGTCCATGTGTTCAGTCGGTGGTCTGTCGGGCTGCCGAGCAGGTGGTTGTGTTCGTGTTTTGCGCGTCTTTCGAATTCTTCTTCCCACCGCTCGTGTCACGTGTTTTGCGCGACGAACATCAATCGTACATCTGTGACCCTGCAAAATCTTTGTCGTTCGTTCGAATACAAGGCGTTGACGAAAATTTAGCTCAACAGTGTCTCGCGAAATCGCACCAATTAATTCGCTTGTGTTTCTCGGGCAAATAGTCGAATGAAATTCGCATTTGGGTAACAGTTTATTTGTGTAGGTAGGAGCAACATTTTGCTAAAACTACAGAAAAAATGTGGTTCAACTAATTGGCTAAAATCTCGATACAAAATTTGATCGCATGAAATGTTGACTCGGTGTAATTAATTGTGAACTTGAGAACAAAAATGAAATATTACTTTCGTACCAATTAGTTCATTAATTCGTACCAACTGGCAAAAACGACTGAAGAAATTTGATTATTTTGAGAAAAAGGTTGTTTGGAAGATGACATCGTAGTACAAAGTGAAATTGAACGTTGGGTTTGTGAAAAACTTGGGGATTCGAGTTGTCGGAGCTCGTCATTGTTATGACTGGCGCCGAAAAGTTGAAAGTGAACGATGCAGAGTGGCTGCTATTGAGACTGGACTGCGGAAGAAAAGCGGCCTAGGACACGGACGGGCGCGCAAGTTCGGGGCACTGGGCCCAATTTCGGGCCCGACTGCTGGGGCGAAAATAATGCTCCGAGTGTTGCCGACCAGACGGAGTCTGCAGGCACTCGCGCTCATCCTCGCGACTGCGTATGCCACGATTCTGCTGTACCAGGCCGTAGCGCCGCGCCAGGTGACGATCTCTAGATTACAGTTTATTAGCGTCGCGCTGAACTGTGGCGATTGCAATTAGTGCATTGACTTTCTCTATTTGGTTCGAATTACGATGAGTTGCGAATATTTCTCAGAAAAGTTGTCGAGTTACGGAGACACATAAAAAAACTACTTGCGAATATCTTTAATGTAATTAACTTGGGTCAATTATATTTTAAAAGAAATAACATTGCAAAAGAAATATTTGAAGAATGTAGCTGATTATAGTTAACTGATTATGACATTTTTTTCAAAAGTTTTAAGTAAACGTTATTGTTTCAGTTTTAACATGATAAATTACAAATGATTTTAGTTTACTAATAATTATAATTATTGCATTGAGTTGACAATATTCAATATTAGTGCAAAAGTGTCATTGTAAAAGTATTTATTTCATACTGTTTAATTATTTTGAATGTGCGTTGCAGTAACGTAAAATATTCTTTTTAATTTAGCGAGTATTACTTAATTTTATAATATTTATATTCAAAATTGTTTATTTTTATGGGATACAATTTAATATTTAGAAAACATTTTTTTATTACTCTAAATTGTCTCATGTGGACGTATATGCATTTTATTTCGCAATTACAATTTTTTCGTAAAGCTAACGTCAAGACGGGAGAAATTAGACTTAATTTGTCAAAGGAGACTAATTATGTGTAAATAGAAGTCCGGTTAGGTTATGACATGTACCAAATTTAATTTAACAAAGTTATTTACTTCAATAGTTGCGCTGGATGATCAACAATTTTGAAATATTTAATGAAGCTTAGGACATTTTCATCAAATTAACAAAAATAAGAATAATAAAAAGCCAATACCTTAAAAATAAATATATTTTGCACGAATAGGTAACGTGAACTCTATAAAGAATTTCGTATCATTATTTATTGCAACGTATTAATTTATTCTTATATATTATTGTTTATTTATCAAATGTTTTAATGATACCATTAAAAATTAAACCTTTACTTGATCTGCTACATTTATGTATTGAGATAGAAAAAATAAATATTTCTATACATAGAAATATTATATATATATATATATATATATATATATATATATATATATACATAAATAATCCTTATTTAAAGAACATATAACAGAATAACATGACAAGATCAAAATATAACTCCTTATTTTTTTATTCATTGTAGTGAAATAATATTTTTTAATTCAAAAATTATTATTAGAAACTTACTTTTATCATATTATTTTTATGTAAAAATTATCTATGCTACAAAAAAAGGTTATCATAAACGTGTATTTTTTAGAGGGGTCGATATTTACACATTAGATCTAATTTTATTTATAACTATCACTATTAACAATATAAAATAGTATAAAAGTATATTCCTGCTATAATATTTATATATTATTTATATATCGCATTATATGGATCAACATGAATGTGTCATTATCAAATTTGTCATTACATTACAGTATGTAATTATTATACAAAGAAATAAATACTTCGATACATAACCGAGGCTGTGCATAATTTGTTATTTGCAGATTTTTTTTGTTCCCAATAAAATATTTTGTCATATAACACATTTCAAAAAAGCCGACAAAGTAAAAGCAAGAAGTCCCGCTTTATTACAATCTAAAATGTTTAAATGCAACGGAGCATAAATAAGACAATGCACGACTGTTGAAGGATGAGAAATTTTTCATTTATGCAACACAATGAAATTTGATGCTTCGTATCTAGAAACGAACGAGAATATGCAATTATGTGAATATAACCTGCATATATTGTCGGGACATGCAATTAAAGAGAATGCGTATGTTAATCACGTATTTTAACTGCGAATTCAAATGCAGGACGCGGCGAAATAAAAACTCAAATGCGGAAATACAAATTAGTCAATAACGCTCGCTTGCAACGAAACAAAAGCTCATTTCTTAAGTTACGAAGAAATGAATTATCTTGTCATATGAATTGAAATATTATGAAGCTAAACATTGAATAACATACACATTGATTGAGTTTGAACGGTGCGTCACTATCGCACACGCCATTGCGAATGAAATCTTATTTATTTAGACTATTTGAAACAAATTCAAATGAATCTCGTATATGTGAAATGATATACGAAACATAATACTTCAATACAATGGTATATGATAATTTATTTTCTAAGAATTTCGTGTAAGTGGACGCGCGTATATTAAACCTGTGGATTTTTAAATTGAACTTCTAATATTTCTCGTAATATACGAGCCAAAATATACAATCTGCCAAGCAAAGCAAATTAAATGCAAGAGCAAATGTTTTATTAATGGAGAAATTATTTCCCATAACGTTACCATAAAGTTATTTTTTATTCAAATATTTTTGTTCAAAAGTAATTTTACATTCATTTGCATATAGTTATATGTATGAATAAATATTTGAAATTAGTGAACATATTACAAATGTTGCTTTTCAAAATAGCATATTAAATGCATATGATGATATATCATATTCTTAATATGATAACAAACAATAGACTTTAGCATATTTTGTATCACTAGATAAGACTTAAGAATAATGTCTGACGGCATTACATTAAATTTGTGAAACAATATGTATTTTGAATATAGAATAATAACTGCTTTAATATTTGTTAGCCCTTTCCCGGTCTTGAATAAAAGACAGCGGAATAGCAATCTTGGCAATCTCGCTCGGAACCAAGCGAGATGAACAATTGAGTATTGTTTTCGTTGCTCGTACCAACGTGGAAGCCTCCCAGTTCGTTTAGCTAGAATTTTATACTTGTTTTTGTTTATTGTATACCACTAATTGCAATTAATGTTCTTTTTTCATTAATGCAAAATGAAACGCATTGTCTAATAAAATTTAATTTTTTTCATCTAATTTTTCCTGTCTAAATAATTTCGATTTTATTTTGCCGATTCTACGTATTTTTTAAAAATTATCGTACCTGACACGAAGCATATCGAAACTGCGAGAAAAAGAACTCCATCACTGTTTATGATAGCCCTCAAAACTGAGACTGACAGAAAATATAGTAAATATATGATATATCGACATGTGTGCATGCTATCCGACAGAGTTGTTTTTTAAAGATTATATGTACGTCAAAATAACTTGATGTAAAAATTATGATTTTTCGTATAAAGTGGAATCTAACATTTTGCAATAGCTTCTTTGATATCGATACACATTTTGATGAAACTTGAATATTAAAAATTTATATAAAACTTATTATAGATAAAACACAGTTTAAATAACTCTTACGAAGATTTTTTTTCTCTCTGAGATATTCGTAATACTTTCTGAAAAGAAAATTAAAAAGTTAAAAATTTTCAAAACTCATTCTGACTGGCTTTATTTTTGTACCGCTAATTTGATTTGAAAGTGGTCGTATTAATTTGTTTTAGAAAATTTTGTTTTTCTATAGCGTGCTTATTATTTCCCAATACATAAATATTACTTTTTTTACTCAATTTTAGCCAACTTTTAAAGTTGTTTCATGTGCATAATTTAATTTCCTTTAACAATAAAGGATGATGTTAACATTATAATTACATAAACAAACTATAATAATAATAAACCGGAAATAATATATTACATCTAATTACATAGCATTAGAATTGGCATTTTGCGATTGCTTATTTTTCTTTTTTTTATTCGAATGATACGCTTTAGTGTTAAAATTCTTTTGCATTTTCATTTACAATGTAACTTTATGATTAACGAGTGCATTTTGTTGAATTTTGTAGTGGACCGATGAAGAGGTCGCCGATGAGCTAGGCAACAACAACGTCGCCGTGAGGTTACCAATTCGTCGCATAAGTAGCGACGATTCCGCGGTGACACCAGCCATCGCGACGGCGACGATGGTCCCGATTTCCACGAGTCTCGATGACGTCTTTCTCAGTGTGAAAACCACTCGGCACTATCATAGCTCTCGTCTACCTGCTATTATCGACACATGGTTCCAGATGGCGAAAAACCAGGTAAATGTTTCTTCATCCATCTTAAAAATATTTTACCAATTTCGTTTTAAGTTTGAATCTGGACGAAGTCGTCATTGAAATTTGTTTAGTCAGTTTCTACGAACTTGATAATTGTAGGTTTCCTGATTGTCAAACATGTTAAATCTGTGGATCTGTCAACGATCGACGTTGACTGATTGAGTGGTCTGAGGCAGAAATATGCCGATCTAATCCGTCGAAGATGAGCAATTCTTTTAAATCTAATTTAGAAAATTATAATATATGAATATTATAATTATTGTCACTGTCAGATTTTGAGTATAAATAAACTATTCTTATTCGTTACTTAATGTCGGATTATCTAATTAAATTTCCTGTAAAATTTATTTATTTTCATTTTGATATCTTTTATGATAAATGAAAATGGTTGTATAATAGTATTTTTGCAATGTTTGTTAAGAATACAATAAGTTCATGTTTTGAAATATTTCTATTAAACTGATAAAATCTAGATAATAATAGCAATCACAATTTCTCTCTCAAAATAAATATTTGTAATCATTTTTCATTTTCAATTATTATTATCATTTCATATTTCTATTAATAATTTCAATAATTCTTATTTGCATTTCTTTAAAATGATTTGCGATGTTTAATTTGATAATTTTTAAACCAATTTGCTTGCAAAATAGTCTGCTTGTACACACTCAATGCATTTATAAAAAGTAGGAAATAATTCTAATCTATTGAATTTATAATAAGTTAACATTTTTTCATATACAAATTTTAAAACTATTTCGTCAGATTTCGATGTTTATGTTAAAATCATATTTTTGTTGAAAGAACAATGTATGCAATGCTTTCTATAGAATATAATAATAATTGTTTGTCTTTAGGTTCTCTAAAGTGAATTGCTTTTAATATATTGAGCCTTCATATACATGCTCGCATACGCTGATAAAATATACTAATTTGAATCCTTTGTTTTAACGACCTAATGATTTATTTAATTTTTGTTATTATTGATAAAAATTATATTTTTTAAATTAAGTCTATTTCCTCATTCTTTCCAAATAAAACATTCTTCAAAAAAATAAATATTTCATCAACTCCAATAACAATATATCCATTCTGCTGAGAATTGCACTGGTGAATATTATTTATTAAATCCTGCAATCTGTTAAACAAGTGATCGTCGCCTATGAAATCATTTCTTAAATTTGTTGTTAGACGAAAGTCCTCTGGGGCAAAGGCGGGGCGCAATCGTAGCTTAGGGATCGTCCACAGTGCGTGCAATTAGCTCCGGCGGAAGATAATATCGCGCAACTCGTCGATTCGCAGTAAGGTCGAAGAAGGAAGAAATTAGAAGAAAAAAAGTGTGCGCGCGAAAGAGGTACGAGAAAAGACTCGTAGGGAAAAGAAAAAAGCAGATAGAGATAAAGAGCATTCGAATGGACGAAGACGGAGAGACAATGAGGGACGAACGGGGTGAATCGTGTTCCCACGCCGCGGGCTCATCAAGTTCCTCGTTGAGCACACGCGAGTGCACGTGAGAAAGCGTGAACACATGCACGAGCGACGTAAATCGCGCCACAATTGGCCATCTAGTTGTGCCGACATCGCGGCCGATTCGCCGACAGATTTTGAGGGACTTTGGATGACTCGACTTTTTGTTAGGGCAACACCTGTTCTTGGTTAAACTGTTACGTTGACTCCAGCGCAGAATTTTTAAGCATTTTGAAATTAGATGGATTTGAAGGCTATGCAAAATTTAATTAATCTTAATTTAAGTCAGTTTTTCGAATTCATCACAGAGAAATTTGCATTGGATAACTAATGTATTATTTTGCATAAATATTGAATTTTATTTATTAATAAAATTCTTCCACATTGAAAGAATCGGATGAATCAATTAGAGTAATTAATTCAATATATTTTGGATAATATTTAAAAATGCATCAACTCTGTTACAGCAGACATTAAGCATCGCCTTAACGTTTTTTTTAATATGTAAATATTAATTGACCAGCTACTTTTCCTACCTTTCTAGTAAATGTAAAACAAACCAAACGTAAACATATAATTTATTTAAGAACACTTCAGTTATAAATACACGAGTTTCTCGCAAAACTATATACGTATGATGTCTATTAATAGATATTAATATTCATGTATGTCTAAAAATTTATATTTCTGAGCGTTTATGTGAATTTTGGTTTAGTAATTAAACATTTTTGTGTTAGTGATTATGATTTCTTGTTCTGTATTTGACATTACAGAAAAAATAATAAAATTATGAAATTTCGTCAATTTAAATGATTTTTAAGAATTTCGAAGATATCCTTCATCACCTGCAGATTTATATGATTAATTGATAATTTAATTTGATGAAGAAATAATTGATATATTTAATGATGAATTCTTTTGCAAATTTTACGAATTAATTTCTAAAAATTATATTTCATATTGTATTTTTTTTACGATTGTATTTTAGAAAAATACATTCTTCAGAATAATTTCTTCTAAATTAAATTTTCCAAACCTTTTATTTAAAGAATATTGACAAATTAATTACAACGTCTTTTGGTCGAAGCTCTAAACTTCTGACGTCTCTGAAGTTAGCAAAGCCACTATGCAAAATCGAAAAAGTAATAGTTGCATAATTTTTCGTAAATTAGTCGTAAATTAATCGTGAAAAAAATTGTCGCTCTTTAATTTTTAAAAATATCGATGGCTTTGCTAACTTCAGAGAGAAGTTAGCAATGCCACCTCCGTAAAATGCGTAAAAATAATAATAATCGAAAATAATTTATTGAATAATTTGTCGCTTATTTATCGTAAATAAGTCGTGAAAGAAAATTTTAATAATATTATTAAAAATATTAAAATATTATTAAAATATTAAAAACAACATTTATAATATTATTAAAATATTAAAAACAACATTTATAATATTATTAAAATATTAAAAACAACATTTATAATATTATAAATGTTGTTTTTTATACAGAGACTTCCGCTTGAAATTAGCAAAGCCATGCAGTTTTTTTAAAAAAAATCATTTTTAAAGTAAATACGTATTAATTGTGAAAAAAGGAATTTTTAAACTTCGTTTCAAACTCTTTTTCTTAATATGTATTTTGCGTAACATTTTTAAAAAAACTGCTGTAAAAAAAGCATGGTTTATAATTATGAAAATTTTCTTTTACGACTTATTTACGATAAATAAGCGACAAATTATGCAATAAATTATTTTCGATTATTATTATTTTTACGCATTCTATGGTGGAGGCTTTGCTAACTTCTCTCTGAAGTTAGCAAAGCCATCGATATTTTTAAAAATTAAAGAGCGACAATTTTTTTTTTACAGTATGGGAAACTCCGTGGCAAAAATTCTTCTCATGGTCTCAGCCACGACAATTTTCTCCAAGCGGGATAGTATTTAAAAAAAATAAAAACACAAAGTCTATGTTTATTTGATTCAAATTCTAATAAATCTACATATTTTTCTTTTTTCCCTATAAATTCTAATTAGAGTTTGTAAATTAAATATCGACTTAAATTAAATAACTGTTTTTTATATGCTTATCAAGCCAGCACCCCCCATAACGCAAATACAAAAAATAAGTTCATAATAATTTTGGACTAATTATGGACTAATTTTGGGCGGCAATGAAAAATTTTGGGCTGTCAATATATAGCCAGAAAACGAA
>JABFPK010000616.1:0-14536 GCA_022817445.1 Habroteleia sp. ZL-2020
TAAAAAATTTTTGAAAAGGAATGTGTGAGAGTTAGTCAACATGTCATATTGTAAAATATATGATTTTCACAAAATTATATTTTGTTTGTGGAAAAAAAAAAAAAAAAAAAAATATATATATATATATATATATATATATATATATACATATATATATTTCACAGACTACTATAAAATGTTATTGTAAAATTATATGAGATATTAAAGGATAGCATACATATAATATGATGTCCTTATAAGAAATTAATGGTGATATTATAGGCATATTTCAGTATGTTATGACAATATAAAGTATATAACGTCATATTATTCTCATTTCATAAGAAAGTTGCCAAGAAATTCTAGACATATTGCTATGAAATAAAAATATTTTCATACTTTCAAGTAAATTATAGTTAATGCTATCGAAGATCAACTTCTGTATACATACTAAAACATTAAGTGGAAAATTTTTGGAAAAAAAGAGTATTTTGAACATATTGATGCAGATTTCTAATAAAGAAATTATGTAAGAATAATAAAAACCTTCATTATTCCAACGTCGTAAATTTGAAATGAAAAATCAACTGGTATTTAAGCTTGTCTCACGTCAATCTACAATGTATTACCCGAAAAACAGCAATAAATGTGGAAAGGCTGTCTCAATGCCTTTATGCGATAAATATTTAACAATTAGAAAACGTAAGACACGGGTATTAACGACTGAGTAGCTGGCAAAAAGTGGACATTCACATAGTGGAAACAACAGCGATCCAGTATTTATATACCAGAGCATGTTCAGTTATAATCGATGGGATTTTCATTGTGAGAAAATTTCCGCCTGTAAACCAGTCATACGCACGACTGCCATAAATAACAACGGCGCATCTCGTTACATGATCCGGGAAAAGGGCTTTTATGCCGTTCTTCTGTCATAGTGTAAATAAATCATCCTGATTGGTCGATCGTTTTCGAGTGCGTCTCACGTTGCGTGCCAAGCAGTCATTTGGGGAGAATTCGTGCGCGAATAATCGTTACGCTTTCCACCTTGGGCTTTTTTGACATTCATGTATAAGTAATGATCTAAAATGAGGAACACGAAATTAAGTTACGCGATAAAAGAATCTGCCGATTGAACAGCTAAATTCAGAACGTAGGGATCATTTATTCGAGCTGACTAGCAATTTGATTAGTGCAAGACGCCGTTCAAATCCCAATTATTCGATGCAACTTTGCCATTTCTAAATCAAAGGTTGCAATATGATAAATGAAAATCGAGGTAAAGTAGATCGTAAACGCGAAGTCACGTGAATTCCGTCGCTTTTTTCATCGTGTCCGTTGATCCTAATATGACGATGCAACTTTTTTGCGAAGCCAATCGAAATAAGTCACGGCAAATAGAAAGTTTACTGGAACTTTTTTGGGTCGAAAATTACCGAGGACGGCACGGTCCATCGACAAAAGCACTCTTAAATATTGCCTTTATGAAATTTGTTTTAATAATTTCATTGGAAAATTTGACTCGTAATAAACCTGAACTTAAGCAATTTATTTGCAAACAAAATATTTTGTTAAAGGGTAGTTCGAAAGCACAAACAGAAAAACATTTAAAAATGTTGAAAATACAATAAAAGGCTTTCTCCCGGTGCAAAAGTGTGGTCTCAAATAAATTGTTCAATCCGGAATGCAGTTTGTAATATGGCGTCGAGGATAAAAAACTGAAATTCACGCCACGTATCGTAACAATCGCCAATGTTTTTCATGTAATACTCGGACAATGTCAAAATGTCACGGCGTGAGGTAACAATGAAAACAAGTGAAAATGGAAGTCGTCTCGCTCGCTGGCGAAAAAGCGGAGTCGGTACGAAGGAGCGCGATATAAAGTTAAAAGAGATTTATATATCGCAAAAGTAACGAGAGATCGCTGCGAGAAATGAAACGCTACCGCGAGAATGAGGCAAGTGTTCCTCGTTCAACTGCTTTGGAGTTTTGATTTATTTTGCACTTCACGTTCCGCTGCCCCGAGAAATAAAGAATGCAGCGCTTTCTCTTTGAAGGCATAATAGCGTCTATTTGACGTTCCTATCGACACGATGCTTGGCATTTATTTCACCGTTGTACCACAAACTTTGAATTAGTGTGACCTCAAAACATTTCTTTCTTCCAATCACAAATACGATTTAATTTGATTAGGAGGCATTGAATCCAGCATTAAAACAAATACCTCCGCTATGGTAAAGACGTCTTTAAGCGACAGAATAGAAGAAGTTTTTCAGTCTGATGGTATTTGATCTGTACTACTGAAAATCCATTTTACATTTACGAAAGAACTTAATTTATGGAGCCGCGAGACGAATCTACATTGAACTAGATTCAGTCTAGGGCGTATTTTGAAAGACTCTTCAAATTTCAATAACAAATAGAACAAAAAGTCTCAACATAGTGGAAAAGATAAATATTAATTCGCTCAATGAATCTTACATCGGTTAATTAATTGACAAAGCAAATTAGGTTAATTATCTATTTGTGCGTATTTTGTCGTTCAAAATAACGAAGCGATTTTACGTTTGATAATTTGAGCGCTAAACTTTATTTCGATAATAATTGATGAAAAAGACTGATATAATAATGTTAGCTAGGTAGGATTGGTTCAACTTTGCTTCCCAGGAGAGTAGCTCCGAATCAGGTCAGACGTAGAACAATTTCAGCCAAAATCTACCAAATATGCCACAAATAGGAATTAGAGCTTTCAAGATATAACTGCATTCTCGCGCTTCGATCAAACTCATTTTTTCATTTCTATCTATCTTTGGCTCATCAGCGCATTTTTTGCGCCACGCTCGATGCGATTCGGGACTTGCTGGTCCGCTTTCAGTTCTCTTTGTTCAAACGAATCGGCCGTCAGCTTTTATAGCGTCAATGTCGATTGTTTTTACATCCGACAACATTATCCGTGCATGGATGTTTGAATATAGCCACGATGCGCCCGTAATCTCATAAGCTGTCATATTTTCAACAGTGACGTCGTGCGGTTATCGCGCGATAACGCGCGCGCGAGCGCTGTTTATTGCGAGCACTGATCCACGATTGGCAACAATGTGTACTGATACGTATTTGTCAGCAATCCGAACACCGTCCATTGTCACTCAGAGGGGCTGTAAACGTCAGTATCTTAACGCGGTCTCCTTGCGGACCACGCGAGCCCGCAATCGCCTATGCGGATTTATCACTTTTACGTTCAAATCGATTCACAAATTTATGCATCGCTTGCGCCGCGTGCATTGCCAAATGAGGGCAATAAAATGCATGCCCGATTGTTCAGATTTCAGAGACACGCGTTTTCGATCCGGCTTTTAATTAGATGGCAAATGTATTTTCGAGCTGGTTCAACGTGCAGGATTTATGTTCCTTGTTTTCCGATTTCTGACTGAATATGGAACCCAAAAAGGAACACGAGGTTATTCTGTTTGGTTTGGCTAATGAGAATATTCTGGGGGCACTTAATTGCGAACCTTGGTTCAAAAATATTTAATGGGCATTTCTCAGTTTCAATATTTATTCAAAATTCGTGTGAAATATTTAAAATAAGAATACAAATTTGTGCAGAAGCAATGAAAATTGTTATCATTACAACCGCTACGCGAAATTTGCAAATAATGTCATTATACAATTTTGTTTCACCATTTCATAAATTCGTTATTCTTCTTAATTAATCATGTTTTTATGTGAAAATTTTGCCTTCTTCCTTTTATGATTTTAATTGTTAAACCAAGTGTATAATCATTGTATTAATATTTGCATATTTAAAATATATAATAATACTTCCAGAAAATGTAAATTAATTGTTTTATCTTACCTAAGGTAATGCGAATTATTACGTTAAAATGAATCTTTAAAACGAACCTTATAATATTGGTATAAAAATTTGGTATATATTCTCTCATACCTTATATCTGTCACTCTAATAAATGGTACTAAATATATGAACATTATTGTTTTAACGAACTATTTTTATGATATTTAGAACAATCAAAAAAAAATTTAGATATGGGACATATATGGAACATATATGTTAATTTTTACATGGAATGCACCCATCTTCAACAAGACTTACATCGGAAAAAATAATGTTTTATTCTGATCAAAAATAATTCTTTGTCAAATAACTAGTTATATCTAACACAATTCTAGTAGGCAAATCTAATCAGACCCGTAATTTTGTTCTCAGTATACAGTATTTCAGTATCGTGACCTATTTTTGACTATTTCCCTATATATTCCAGACTTTACCCACCCGGTTGTACTAAAAACATTCAAGTTGTGAGCAAATATTACTGGTATTTGTCGACATTACGCAAAAGCAGTCTGTTTATACTTTTCCTCTCTTTGGCAGCTGCTCCGTTCCGTGTGTACTAAGCTTTTGATTCAATTTGAAGACTACGTGCGAGCGCCACAGGATGGGTCCTTGAGCGCATCATCAAAGCCTAATTAACGCTCGCTATAATCATTAAATTAACTCAGTCGCTGTGATCCCACGCGTCGAAACCCACGCTGTTTGAATAAACCGATCCGCATCACGTTTCAATTTCAAAACTAATAAATTTTGAGAATTAGTGCAAGTTTTGTTGTGCGCGACAACCGCATTGAGGTTTAATGATGGCGCGCTCTCACCTGCGCATTACGCGGACCCGTATGTGTATAACCGGCCATTTGCAATTCAAATTCCTCTCCATTTCTCATCACTCTGTTTTATTATTTATGCAATTCCGCGTTTTTACCACATAAATCCGAACTGGATTAATAAAAAAAAATGGATTCATCCCAAATGAAACGCCATAAATCGTAATTTTATGTCCAAGTCGTTGAAATGTAGTACGTTGAATATAATAAAGATAGTGGTCCTACTGGAAAAAAAGATCGTTGTGTCCTGGTATTGATTAGGTACGGAAGCAAATTCTAGATTTCATTTACACTAATTATACATTCAATAATATGGAATAGAATTTAATCAATTTAAGTATGTTTGTGATATAAATATTTCTTTTCAAGAATACAATCGATGTAAAATCATATCGATAGATATACAAAAGCAAAAGTTAAAATACGTACAAAACGCCAAATCAATTTAACTTTATTTAATTCGTTCGAGAAAATAAAGTTTAATTGCAATCAACAGAAAATTCTATTTAATAAAACTTGAACTTGAGTGTTCAAAAAAAATCGATTCATCAAGTCAACGCAGCTTATCTATTCAGAAATGTATATATGGGACATATATCATATATGGCTCATATACGGCACATATATGGCACATTGGTTCCAACATGAGACAAAAATTTTTCTCGGAAATCGATCAAATTTTCTTACTTCCCTTCTTTTCCCATTTTCGTCATAGAAGTCGTTCCTTTATTGAAAGCAATCATAAAGAGTTATTCTGTTTGGCCTGACTGCTAAAAGGTGACCCCCATTGAGTGAATTTTTTCATGCGAACTGAAAATAAAATAATTCAACGGACAAATTTGTTAAGTCATCAACTTGTCACCTTTTCTACCGCGTGCATGTCTCCATACCTCCATTTTCTGTTCGATCGCACGACGTAACAACGTATTTACGACTGAAACTCCTTCAACGTGTCTCATCTCCCGTAATTCCCGTGCAACTCCGTCGATACGGAAGATTACTCGCCTTTTCTCCCGTCGTCCCCTGCGTCTTTCTCATTTTCTAGTGTCGTATTGACGACGTTTTCGTATCATTACACATTTTGCACTTTCGCGACCAAATAACAAATAAAAAATTTCCTATTTCGCGATTCGCTCAAATTTTGCACCTTAATATCAGCGGATTAATCATGTATCGTGCCGCGGAGAATTATTGTTGTTATTTTTATCATTATTTTCGGCTTTTATTTAAAAAGTATAAAATTGAAATAAAAGGGGCTTGAAATAAAATTGCGTATAATTTGAAAGCATCTAATTGAAATAAAAAATAACCTAATCCATTGAATAGATTGTTGTATTTCAAGAAATTCAGAGCGGCATTATTAAAATCGATAGAATTTAAAGCATCATTTTTATATTAACATGAAACGCATAATAGTCGTATTGTAACTCCGTTGAAACCGTGACATTACGGTGCCATGTTTGAATGTGCTTATATATGAGGTGTAATGATACATGAAATTATAATATTTCAAATTTTGAATTTCGCGGATGACTTGTAATTTTTTCGTTCGCAATTCAAAATTACGTCATTTGTCATATATTCAGAGTTATATAGATCGACGATTTGTCATACTTTTAAATAGTAGATAATTAAACCTTTAAATATATGTAAGAAAATTAATTTCGTCTTGAAAATTAAATCTAGTCATTGTTTAGTAATGAAAATTATAATTTTTAAATCTCATTATTAAAACAAAGCCATTATTCTTATTACAAGAATTAAAATATCGATTGACATTATAACATTTATGGAAAAGAATTTAAATAGAAAACCCAATATAGTGTGTATAGAAATATACATAGTCTTAAATTAAAATAAAGGACATTTTCAAAGTTTGCAAATTTAATGCTCCGTGAAATAAATATTACATTAAATACCATTTAAGCTAAAAATTTTTTAACGCAATAATAGAAAAATGGTTATAAAAGAATAGCCCATGTGAAAATGAACAGATATGTGCCATATATGTGACATATATGTAGCTTTAAATGGGAATCCACAAACCTATATGTTCTATATATGTATAGCTAATTAACTCACATATATGTCCCATATATAAATTTTTACATGGGAAATCAATGCCCTTATTAATAAATACCATGATTCCATCATTGCAAAAATTAAAAATAAAAATAGTTTAAAAATAAAAATAGTTTAAAAATAAAAATAGTTTAAAAATGAAAAACTAATCGCGTGCCTGTAAACGTAAACAAATAAAACACTTTTCAGCCAATTACCAATGTATACTTTGTCCGATCGGACCTAACAGTTTGTCAAGTGCGCTCTTTAGTGAGAGATCGCAGTAAGTGTTTTTAAGTAAATATTATCATAATCATATATTAATTTAAAAATGACATAAGACAAATTCTTAAGTACAGGCATTACTGTGTCCTATTAATTAAACTTTACTCGATAATAATAGGTAGTACAAAGTAGGCCATTATAGTGATATTAAGACATTACTTAAGATTATTTGAAACGGAATCTTCCTACTGTCGTTGAAATTTTGATTACACTTTGTCTTCGGTAATTCGTAATTGGATTTTGGTTGTCTCGTCTGCAACAACGTCACATTTACATTTATTTAATTACTTTGTCAAATATTATTACCAAACGTATTATTTGTATTCTAATGCGTAACTGTGGCAAGAAAATGTATCAGACGAATATAAATCTTTTCAAACTTTATAATCAAACAAACTAAGCTGCAAATAGCAATGTTAATATTGTTAGTAATGCAAGTGATGAAGCCAAAATTATCTTTCCTCAAATAAATATGATGAAAAAGTTTTTAATTAGAAATTACTTGAATGAAAACTACTCGACTTTAATCAAAGAAATGTGTATGTCGAACGAGATCCTCGAAGCGAAAAAACAATAAATTAGAATGCACGCGTATTAATTAATATGAAACATAACGCAATGCCTAAAAAGGCAATTTTGACTGCACGGAGAAAAATAATATTTAAAATTTTACTGTATTTTCTAGATTTATTAAACAAATTACAAATTGTATTAGACCATATAGTAAAACTGATTACAAGTTCTTGAAATATTTAATATGTATCTATTTATATCTTCCGGAAAACATAACAAATTTTACCATACTGTCTAATACATTTTTTAATTTGTTTCCAATAATCCGAGAAATCTAGAAAATATGGTACGCTGAGAAAAAAGTTAGTGTAAGTTTAGCAATATTTTCTAGCCAAAGTGAGATATACTTGTATTACATCAATATCTGATATATTTTATAAGATAATTTGCGATTCGAATTACACTTTGATTCATAATTTATAATATATTTACTTTTATAAAATATACCAAATATGTATATAATACAAGTATATCCTACTTGGGTCAGAAAATATTGCTAAACTTTTTTCTCAGTGTAGAATTAAATATTATTTTTCTTCGTGTAGCATAAAAAAGTTAATTAATCGATACTCGTGACGTTTGATATTCAAACTCGATATGCGTCTTCAGCGGGAATAGTTGTGGAGCTTAGACCTTCGTTAGAAAATGCTATATCTAAGCCGGTAACTGGGGTTAGAGCGACGGAGCCTGTCACTCGACATTATTACAAGTTTGTTCTCATAATTCGCGAACGACTACGTGACTGACGAAACTATCGCTCAACTAGTGCAAATTTCGAGCATTTGAAATTCAATACCGAACGAACCGATATAATTGTATTGAAGTATGTGGCACGGCTTAACTCGCTTGTCGCTCCACTCGCATAGTTGGAGCGTCCTAAGAGTCCCGGGAATAAAAGCACGGCACATACTTTAGTTAAACGAATATTCAAATATTTCGAATCGCGAATTCACTCGTTGACTCAAAAGTCGATTTTTTGTAGCGCGCGTGAGAATCATGGGAATGACGTGAAAATAACTCGCGCAATGTAGCAGATTATTTCGGCCGAAATTGCGTGCGTTTTATTAATACCGAAATTACTCGCCTTTTTATCCGCGCAATTTTTTTTTGCGCCGTTCCGTTTGATCGGCAAAAATTGATCCGGAAATTGTGTATCCTTAATTAAACGCGAACCACCCTCTTGATATTTTTGTCTGACGGCAGAGAAAGGCGGCGTTTGATCGGACCAACGGGTTCGGAATTCGCACAGCCCCGGGCAAACGCTTTGTTTAAAGCGTCTCGCATGCGAATGCATAAGTGAAATATCATATGCCATGCATGTATAGTCAGCCCATCATACTTTATAGCGGCGTATTAAGCCGTCGCGGTCGCGCGCGCCGAGTTTACCCAAATTGTGGGCGCGCTGCCAAAAAGCAAACTTTCTCATACGCGCTGTCTGTATATTCGCACAATATGCACGACATTCTACTGTCTGTCGATATTAGACGCGCAATTATCGAATTCGCGCACGGAGCAACTTTATTGAAGAGCAGCTGTTCTTGTTTGATGAGCAACTTTTTTAACCCCTTAACAATGTAGAAATTGTTGTCGCGGTAATGTCTGCAGCGTATGCTTTACAAATATTTTTGAGCCTTTGAACGTTAGTTTCATATTTTCATTTATAAAGCAAAATTGGATCCGAAAGTAGAATACTCTTTCAGTCTGATAATTAACGTTCGTTTTAATCAAAATGTTTAATTAATCTTTAACAATTTTGCAATTTGTTTGTAAACACGCCAATTCCTTCCTAATTTCTTCGCGAACACATTTCAAATTAATTTTAATAGTCAAAAGTATTTCAGTCGAATATTCCCGTGTTATGACGAGTTCAATCTACAGTGATATTTATTATATCGCGTTGAAATCATTTTTGTTAATCTAAAACTTTCTAACTGAAAATTTCAATCAGCAATAAATTGTCATCTAAACGTTCTTTTCAAATCATTTATTCGACATTTATTTTTCAACGCAGATATTATAGATTGTTTCAGTTACCGCCGTGCGGAATCGTTGCAAATCAAATCATATTTCATTGCATCCGCGATATCTTATACGTTTAATCTGAAAAATTATAAAATGCGACGACAATGGCTGCACGTGAAGAGACCTTTTTCAGGTCCATTTTCCCGTGAAATATTTGGAGGAATAAATTGGCAATGATTTGAGTGACTTTACTGCGATTAAGGAGGTAAACTATTGCGTCGCTGAAAAATACCGGACGTTCTATTATGTGTCGATATGAGACGTAGAATTATCGAATCTAATGAAACGCCAATTCTTCTTTGTGACCGCGGCGGTCCTTCTCCCGCAATGATGGATACGTGGCGCGAACCTCCCTGGTGAAAGAACTGCCTTGATTCGAATCCGCGGGTAATAAACCGGCCATTGATTTCACCCTGTCCGGCTTTCTTCGAGTACAATTTTCTCCCACTCTTGCTCGTACTTTTTCCCCCTCGATCTCTCTCTTTCTTTCTGAAAACCTGCGGAAAATAGCGCTGCAAAATCCCGCCAAAAATAAGATCAGTATAATTCAACGGGAACGGATGTCCAATTGCCATTATTTTTAACAATTCGATCGCCCGACGGCGTAACGGAACTTCGTTTATTTCACTTTTCACGTATTTTAAATAAAGTATCGAAAAAATTCGGACCAAATTGTCTTTGCACGGCGATGTTGCATAACGAAATTATGATACGTGATTCACCGGACCAGAATAACAGCATTAGGCCGGAAACGTCACTTTGACTAATTTAGAGGTTATCGTCGACGATGTGTGTGTGTGTGTTCCGGGCTTTTATTTCGCTCAGGACGAATTTTAGTTGAACACCCTCGAAGATAAATTTGCCCTCTTCCTCCCAAATTGTTCAATTTGAAAAATTGTATTTATAATTGTTCTTGTTAGCGCATTTAGTAGTTCAAGTATTTTTGCGATTCGCGCAATCATACCAGACAGGTTTTGAATGAGCATTTTCTATGATATTTGGTATTTGGTTTCGTGTTATGCGAAAGTTTCTCGAGAAGAGAAGTTATTACTGCGATCTAGGGTTTGTTGATACTAGATTTATGATGCCTTTTGAAATGTTTGGCGGAAATTGTAAATACCGTACGAAAATGATGCTAATTTAAGTTGCCCGCTGAACCTTTGGAAAGGAAAATAAATACTTTCATATGGCACAGCCGTTTATTGCTGACTCCAAACTACTAAACACTATTTTTTGAAAACTGTAATTATCAATTCGTTTATACGGAAGCATTAATTTCCTATGGGTTGAGAAATTAATTTGAAGCAATTTAGATTTTTAAGAGTTAAGTATTCACAAAACTTTATTATAATAAGGAATTATAAAATCAGAAAATGAAAGGGCAACACTCCAACAAATAGAGCATATTGTACATGTTAAAAATATTAAGCTATTTTGCACATTTTCTGACGATTTGGAAAATTTGGACAAATGAAATCCAGTTCAAGAAAAAAGTCTTATATAGGTAGAGGAATGCTCAGAATCTTATATTAGTGCATAAAACTTATTTATGTACCCAAAATATGATTTTCGGAAGCAAAGTGGAAAAAAAATTTTTCATCACTATGTTCAATTTGTGTTCCGAAAACCTAAAATCTGGGCACCTGAAAATGCGGTAAAAAACTTTTTTCTCCGTTTTGAACTTTAAACACCATTTTTAATATTTTTTCACATCAGGGAGAATATTTAGATTGAATTTTTCGAGAAATTGAAATTGAGAAAGTCCCACCTGGAAAAAATTTCAATATTAAGCTAAATTTCGAAAATATTAAATAATATTCTCTTCGGAGTTGCGTACAAACATACAAGTATCTATATTATTCTGAGGTAGAATTTAATTCTCTACAAGATATGCTTCATTAGATAAAGATTAGATTAGTGGTATTAGCACAATCCGAGTTTTTCTGTTTTAAATATTCTCGCTTTTTGATAGCATTTTTCTTATGATTTAAATGTTTTTTTAAATTCAATTAAAATGCAAAAAAATGTCTAACATAGGTGCAGAGTTGCTCAGAAACTTATTTATGCACATAAACTTCGATTTTCAGAGGGATAGTGGAAAAAATTTTTTTTTCATTATCAAAAGGCAAAAAAAAGTCTTATATAGGTAGAAGGATGATCAGAAATTTTGGTTTAGTTCCAGTTATAAAAGTTGGCTAATTGAACATGTAATATTAAAATGCATTTTCAACTCTAAAAGAAAGTTCATACAAATCTTATGGAATATTTACCATCCGTTGATGACATTATTTTTATCTCACTTCTTTACAAAAATTATATTTGTTTTTTCCATGCAAAAATATGCACAATAACAAAATTATTATTGACAGTATTGAAATATAAATATGTTGAATATTAATTATATGACAAAATATATTGAATTTATATATGTCAACAATTATAAAACCTGTCAAGGTAAAAAAAACATATTACCATGCAGATTTACAACATTTAATAATAATTTAATAATAATTTTAATAATCAATATTAGTTATTTATAATTTATTTATAATTGATATTAAATATATATAGGTCAAAATTTTCAGTTTTATCAACACTGTCATAAAAATGTAATATATTTATAAAATACATATTTATAATAAAATAAAATGTTACTAAATATTTAATATCATTTTGCAATTTTAAAACTGAATCATGTTTTGAAAAATAAATTAATTTTTACCTTATTATACTTTTCAGCCAAATTTGTGTTTATTCAAATATGATAACGCTTGAAAGCATCAATGACTTGAAACTAGTCGCTAGAAGTTTTCGATGATGGAGTTATAAGAAATATCATAATTACTTTTCTCCAACTAAAAAATATGAAAATTGAGATTCAAACTCCGTTCTTTATCTCAAATCATCCTCTCTTTAATAGCGTATCCTTAGTTTAGAAGTAAAACAACAGAAAAAGACGGAACACATGATAAAGACTAACCGAAATCTTAAGTGCAATAGTAACCGAAAATGCAGTCTACAAATAGTTTATGATTTATAAATGTTTATAAATAAATCCAAGTAAGCAGACATCACTTCAAACATCCTTGCGACAATCAGTCATCGACAAACCATAAAATTCGAAGCGTGCATCAACCGCAATGTTGATGGTGCACGAATTTGCCATCCTCTTTCCTAATCTGCCAACGTAATCGATTTGTCAAAGCTAACCTCGCGCGGATTACAACGAGCCAACTCGTGCGTCCCATTCAAATATGAAACGCAAAAGATGCTAGATGGCGGGCATTACGCGGATGATCCCACGTAAATCCAACGCCGACAAAGTCGTTAAGACAAATGGCACTTGTGATTTTAATTTTATAGCGCGACTTCCGATAATAGCTAAGCGGATGCCGCGAATCAGGCGCTCATAAAACGTGTGCCGCTTATCGCGCCGTGAAACTCGCGCGGCGAAAGTTATCCGATAAACAAGAAACGGCGAAACGACGGGAATCTCGGTAGTAATCCGACGATGTTAACGACGCCAAGGAAAAAGCCTCGCGGATAAAGTTGGGCGCTGATGGTGCCCAATATCGAGCGAGACCGTAGTTGCACACCGGCACGCAACACGAATATTTTATTCTGTTTGAAATTTAGACAAAACTCGGTCGGACGAACTCAATCTAATTCGTATAAAATAAAGATGCTCTCCGTGTCCGTACCCCCAGCTGCCACCATCACATTCAACCTAAGAACTTCAAACTACGCTTCACGAGTAAGAATACCTTCTATAGCCCTATTACATATTTCGCCTTCCTTTATCAACATCGGGAAATAGATTTGATTGTAATTCTAGAACATTCGGCTTTGAAAAATGAAGTTCGAAAATTCACGTACAAAAACGTGACGCGATTCTCGAAACTCTTGGGGCACTTTTTGGATAAACATTTTTTTTTGTTTAAACTTAAACTAACTGCATACCTGTTTTCAATTCATAAAATTAGGCACAATTTCGTTACAAATTCCGTCAAAAGGAATACAACTGAATTCGATAAAAACGAAATAAAAATAATATCGGTAACTTGAAGTTTAAATCTAAATTGCATTTTATTGATTCGTTAATTGCTAGCGCAAAATGTATTTACTCAAAGAAATGAATTTGTATTTCTTTTTCATCAAAGGATTCATTTTAAAAAAAATGAAAGGTATATATATAACTTGAAAAAATAATCTTCTGTTTCATCGTTTGAATGTAATCCTCAAAATAACTAAAATTCTTTGAAATAAAAATTACTCTCCCAACTAATATGGCGATGCTTAGATTTCACTGGAAATTACTATTTCGTAATTAAAATTAATGATTATCAAAAAATAAATTTTAACATTTATTTAATCCTTCTAAACTATGTATTTGACATATTTTGCACATTCCACGTAATTAATATATAGAAAAGGATGATTTTCTCTTAACGCTGCCAATGACGAAAGCTTGAAACGAAAATCCATCTGTAGCTCAAAAATATTATATTCAATCAAATTATCTAAAACGAGATTCCCGTGAAATCTGAATAACGAGCCGATGCGAGATCTCATACTGTCTCATATAAATTATCCATACTTTTATAATAGTATATGTTCACGCAGTAGTATGATGGAAGCTAAAATTCATTTTGCGAATAAAATAAGCTCAAAATAAAATGATTGTGCTGATAAAGTAATAGCACTTTGGCAATGATAAATAATCAGTATTCTTCTATACAACTTACGGCATGCGTGTGATTACAAATAAAAATTTAATTTTGCCTCTGGCTTTAGATTCGCAAATTCAACTACAAACGAAATGAAAAATTGATATTTTCTAATTTAATTTGATTATTTGTAGCATACTTTCATTATATATATTACCCAGGTAGAAAAATCGATGGTCCGCCGTTACTAACGAAGGGGACTAGCGTGT